>JAVYIG010000647.1:0-140000 GCA_035222895.1 Strongylocentrotus droebachiensis
TGGGAAATTTTCGGGGGTTACTTTTTCAACTTTCGGGGGGCTCTTTTTTCTTGGGCTTATTTTTCATTAATTCATTTAAGGATAGTTTGTTTAGTTTGGTAGCGTAGTGTTACATAAAAAAGGCGTACTTTCTGCGTCAATTTTCTACGCCGAAAGTACGTGAATTGTTAAAAACATATTAAATTGCTTAAAACCCGTGAGCCTTCGGGGGTTCGGTTCAGCCCTTTGAACCTGTGGACACCACGCCTGCACTTAACCCGCTTTGAGCTACCTGACCCCCCCTCCCCCATACTTTGAAAAACGTTTTAATGCATTGATTTTATGCAAGAACTGTATCATAGTAAAAGTATTGTTTTTAAACGACCATGACGACTGTCCGATTTTCTTGTGTTTAGTTTGGTAGCGTAGTGTTACGTAAAAAAGGCGTACTTTCTGCGTCAAGTTTCTACGCCGAAAGTACGCGAATTGTTTAAAACATATTAAATTGCTTAAAACCCCTGAGCCTTCGGGGGTTCGGTTCAGCCCTTTGAACCCGTGGACACCACGCCTGCACTCACCTCGCTTTGGGCTACCTGACCCTCCCCCCCCCCCCCCCCCATACTTTGAAAAACGTTTTAATGCATTGATTTTATGCAAGAACTGTATCATAGTAAAAGTATTATCATGTTTTTAAACGACCATGACGACCGTCCGATTTTCTTGTGAAAACGTTACTTTGAAAAATGATTATCGAAATTCAGTATACAACTATGCATGGTTAGAATAATCACAATCTAAGCTCAGGTTTCATACCTATATTCACGAAACTATATTGAAATCGGGGCAATAATAGCAATTTCAGAGTGTTGTTTACTCTCCTCAAACCATGTGCGGTCACCGCTACTCCAGGCTCACACACTCAGCTCCGAAATCACCGGCGATCGACAGCAGCGCTCAGCTGCAGTGCAGTGGCAATACACCACACGTGTGTACGTGTGGACTCAAGGCGTACTATCACATCTATTTGCGCTATTATTGTTGTGATTTCGATGTAGTTTTCATGAAAAGACCAATAAAACAGAAGCTTGGACTATGATTATGTTGTCATAGATCACAGAATTTGTATAATTACTTTCAGAGTAAAGATTTTACGCGAAAATAGGTCCATGGTTTGCGCCAGTTGTAGCAATCGCCTCGACTCGAATCGACTGTACTGTGTGCATGTGTGTGATGACCTGAGCGTGTTATGGGCGCCTGGTCTACAAAGAATACCCTATGGTAAGATGCCTTACTCGAGGAACGCCGCACCAATTGCCATGAGATTTGCTACACCCGTTGATGCGAGTGGATTCTCGTCCATCGTGTGTCTCTTTGTCTCTCTTTGATTAGACATGCAGAGGGCGGGTGCACGCCTTCCCGACTCGCTCTCGCGGGTTCGTCGCCTCCTTGCAATCCACCACGCCCGCCGTGCTCTCGTCCGCCCGTCCTCCCCGGCACCCGAGAAACCGCGTTTAACGGCATGGACGTCGATCGCGGGGTCGAGGTGGCACGCGGGTTACGGGAGACAGGCCTCGTGTAATTGTGCCGCCCCCCCCCGCGCCACGGCGGAGGCGGGCGGGGTCGGGGAAAGACGTTTTTGAGGAACCGTTTTGTACCCGTTTGGACCCCCCCGCGGCGATTAGTGGTATTAATAATATAGATAATAATAATGGTGGCTTCTTATATAGCGCATATGTCCGTCACGTTGTGACGCTCCTGGCGCTGACTTTTTTGTATTGACTTAACACCCAGACTTATGCTGAAAAGGGGAGGGGGGGGGTCCTGGGAACACGCAAATGCGTACCCTAAATAACACTGAGTGGGGGAGCCGGGCTACTAGCGGCTGCCTGTAGTGTTAGACTAGAGTCTAGCAGTAGCATGACTACAGACTAACAGCGTGTCCACACACAAAACAATTTATCCCGAAACTCTATAACGATACGTCGTATAAAGAATCATCGTATAAATTCCAGGATGTCCACACACAAGAAACGTCGTCACTAAAGAATCATCGTATAAATTCCAGGGTGTCCACACACAAAAAAAAGTTATCCCGAAACTCTATAACGAAACGTCGTATAGGTGCGCAGTTTGCTACTGCGCAGTCGAAACCGAAACAGAAACACATGTGCAGCACCACTAGTACTAGTATTTGCATTGACTGTGCCACTAGAACAATGCATGCAGTATATTTATGTATAATCAGCTGGCTGCGCAGCGGGTCAGCTGGAAGCAGAAATGAGAGCTCATATCTCCTTTCGCTCGAGGTCACGTTAAGCCCCGCCCAGTTAGACTAGTTCCGTCCACACACAAAATGTCCGTGATTAGGCGTGATTCTTTATCGAGTTTCAGTTCGAAACGATGCCCAAACCTGCGTTTCGTTAGACTAGTTTCGTTATACGACGTATCGTTAGTGAGCGTCCACACCTACAATTTTGGTCGTAAAACTATCGCGAAACGGTATCACTATCGCGAAACGGTATAGCTAATCATGACTAATCACGGCAAATGTTGTGTGTGGACAGGGGGATTGTCTAGTAATTATTTTTAATTAAAAGTAATATTACTAGGTCTAATACTCAGTGCTTAAATTAATCCAAGGCCACCAAGGCCATGGCCTTGGATGCCCCTTTGATTGGCCTCAATGCCCCTCTCATTGGCCTTGGAGATTTTTTGTGCCCTTTCAAAATATTGAAATTTAAGGCTAGATTCTATAGAGTGGTGAAGTGTGACGTCATCAAAAATCTGATTTTAGAATTTCTCAATTGTGTCTTCATTTTCCGAAAGAGCGTAAAAAATAATGTCCAAATGTCGAAAACCAATTGAATATGTTAAGTATTGTCTGAGATATGACCATCTGATTAAATATACTCCCCATAGGAGCTCAGTGTTAAATGCTCTGGCTCCTAACCACAAGGAGCCAGAGCATATAACACTGAGTTCCCATAGGACATATATTTATGCAGATGGTCATATCTCAGCCAATACTAAACATATTCAATTGGTTTTCGACAGTTGGACATTATATTTGATGTTCTTTCGGAATATGAAGAAAAAATTGAGAAATTCTAAAAATAGATTTTTATGACGTCACAGCTTCTGTACTCTATAGAGATACAAGTACATAGTATACAAGTTACAACTCCAGAAGGGATAACAAAAATAATTCAGACTGTCAACAAAGATGGCCGGGCTCCTGGGGCTGACTTTTTTGCATTGACTTATGCAGGCGTCACTCTGTGGCCTGGACCCCCCCTCCTCAGGTCATCACCTTTCTTCACCTGAGCCAATTATTTGTAACCTCAGGGTTTCACCATCACTTCATGTGCTTTACAAAAAACAAAGGCAAAGCATCACTCTTATCAGCAAATGTGTTAGTCCAGGCTTCACCCTTTGAATTATTTGCATAGGTGATGCTTCACTTTTGTCAGTTTTACATAGGTGAGGCTTCACTTGTGTCAGTTTTCCATAGGTGAGGCTTCACTTTTGTAAGTTTTACACTACAGCCTACAGGTAAACAAAACATCAACAATATACATGTACACACAAAAAAGCTTGCAATATTGTTGTGTACAATTAAAATAATACATCATCCAATGTTTATTATTATTTTACCATGATGGATTGATGAAGATGTTTACAACAAACAATACACGACTATAAACACAAACCATCACAAACGTACACAGTATACAGTGCATATCCGCAGAATTCGTAAGGCTTCGACTCGAGCGCACGGCACTGCTGTGGCGTAATACCTTTGTGGAATACGTCAACATTGAAATCTCGCGAAAATATATGGCCAAGTTTTATGCACAGATTTCGTTAATAATCAATCGTAAAACAGGATCGGAGTAGTACCGTCTCAAAATGATCGGAAAACTCTGAACTTTCTAATTTTTTTCAACTCACCTCGCAAAAACTTGGGGCCAAAACTTGGCACGATCTGCGCTGCGCTGCGCATGCTGGGTACAATACCGACAGCTCGTAGGCTACTAGTCTCGTTTCCAGACTTGAGGCTGGCCTTTCAGGCACGTATACTGCGAATACTCACGCAACTAGTTATGTGTAGGAGACTAGTAGACTACTCGAAAACGATCTCGTGAAATCTCGAAATCAGTTTCGCTGGAGAAAAGTTCGGTGACCTCAGGACGATCACTCTGCGAGTGCATGAGTGACCGGAATAAAAATTAAATAGTTGTTTTGAAACGCACGATTTCGACATGATTTCGACATATTTTC
This sequence comes from Strongylocentrotus droebachiensis, assembly GCA_035222895.1. NCBI lineage: Eukaryota > Metazoa > Echinodermata > Echinoidea > Camarodonta > Strongylocentrotidae > Strongylocentrotus > Strongylocentrotus droebachiensis. Next base: position 4,261 of record JAVYIG010000647.1, read on the forward strand.
GACATATTTTCGACGCGACCGGTAGTGGCTTCGATGTCACATCACCTGAACAAACAAGGCGACCGATTGGATTCGATGTCACATCACCAGAAAAAACAAATTACTCGTCAAAGCTTCACACATTTCATCAATTTGTATATTAGAGCTTCACCCAATGAAGAAAAACGAACGTTAGGACTTCACTACAACAACAAATAGGTCAGGGTCAGGCTTAGGCGTCGAGTCGACGTCGATATTTGGCGACCTCTGAGGAGGGTGGGTCCAGGCCACAGAGTGACCCTTGCATTAACACTCAGGACTTATGCTGAAAAGGGGAGTGGGGTCCTGGGAACACGCAAATGCGTACCCTAAATAACACCGAGTGGAGGAGCCGGGCTACTAGCGGCTGCCTGTAGTGTTAGACTAGAGTCTAGAGTCTAGCAGTAGCATGACTACAGACTAAGTCTAGTAATTATTTTTAATTAAAAGTATTATTACTATCAGGGCTTAAATTAATCCAAGGCCACCAAGGCCATGGCCTTGGATGCCCCTTTGATTGGCCTCAATGCCCCTCTCATTGGCCTTGGAGATTTGTTGTGCCCTTTCCAATTCTTCCTATTTGTGCTGTAATATAGGAATGTGCCCTTCAGAAAAGTGGCCTTGCCCTAAAAATATTGAAATTTAAGGCTATAGAGAATTACAAGTACATAGTATACAAGTTACAACTCCAGAAGAGATAAAAAAAATAATTCAGACTGTCAACAAAGATGGCCGGGTGTTCAAGAACTTGAGGCTCTGGGATCAGACTGAGATAAAAGTGGGGAAAAATGAAGAACAGAAGAAAAAGAAGGAGAAAGAATAGGAAGAACGAGGAGCGGGAAGGGGAGAAGATTTGAAGAAGAAGATTTGAATTGTAGATCTACATGTATGTCCATATAGTCATTAGACTCTAGACCCCTAATCTAGAGCTATACAAAAAAGTTACAGATTTTTGTTTTACATACATGTACATTCATAAAAAGACATAAAACTTACGGTATACAGAAAGAAGAAGAAAAAGGAGACAATGTAAGTAGACCAGGGTGATCAGGGTAGGGTGGGGAGGGGGGGGTGGTGACAGGATCATGGGGTCTTTTTGTTTGAGAGTTTCGGCGGAATATGACCCCTCCCCCCCCCCCCCCCCCCCACCCCCCTTATTTTGCTTTTCTATGCTTGATAACCTCTTTTGCGTGCATGTCAAAATTCAACAAATAAAAAATGATAGTAAACAAGTCCAAAGATTTTGTGTTCAAACTTAAAGTGCAAATCTAAATTCAGGCAATCTGACCTACAATTTATAATCAAATTCCAATGGTTTCAAACTTTCAATTGTTCTTTTTATACAAGGTTTGCAACAAACAATATTCTTGACTTCAAACCCAGGTTGCACTTCAGGACTTTCATAATGTATTCTTTACAAATTCTTTTACAAATTCTCAATGTCATGAGAAGTTCCAAGTAGCCCATTTCAGATTTAATGAGGTCAAATTACACTGAAGATAAGAGCTGAAGATCATAGGTACATACATGTACATGTACATGTACTTGTACATTTGAATAATCATAAAAGTGACTTTGACAATGTGTAGCTCAACCTGAAGGTGACTTTCATATTGCAGTTCAATGTCTTTACTGATCTGCATGTCTGTTGGAGAGAATTTGATTATGACTGTGTGTGTATGGATTATGCAATGATGCAATCACATGTGGACCTTGCATGCTGGAGACAAGACATGTACATGTACAGTACATGTACATGTACATTGTAGAGAGCATTTTCAGGGACAAAAGGACTTAAAATTAATTTTTTTTTTTTTTTTTTTTTACACCTTGCCGACACCATTGCACCAGGTTCAGCTACGTTATGTGTAAGAAATGCATACGCTCCTAGCATGATATACACATAAATGCAAGGACAACACCTACCCCTTCAATTCTCAGATAGTACTGTATTTGAATCCCACTTTTTTGTACTTTCCCAATTTCTTGTGTTTTAAAAAATGTGATTCCTGCCATGTTACTGTGTATTTATCTCTCGGTAATTCTTTATTGATTTAAGAGCTGAAATCAATACATGCATGGAGCAGGCACATGTTCATAAAGAGACGAAATATGTATCTGGAGAATGAGTACATGCATGTACATGTATTAAAGGAACAATGCACACCACTAACAAAAGACAGTCAGGACTCTGTAGTCACAGTCAATGTCATTGGCTGAATCTACTAGCCTATTGAAGATCAGCGAAGCTTATAAAAAAAAAATCTTCTTTTTATTATTGTGAATGTGTTACTTTCATATTTAGAATTGCCAGGAATGCATTGAAAAACTGTTGCATCATCATTTTTGTCTCGCCTGCGTAGCAAAAAGCGAGACATAGGCGCCGCTTTTCCGGTGACGGCGGCGACGGCGGCGACGGCGGCGACGGCGGCGACGGCGACGGCGTCAACATCAAAAACTTAACCTAAGGTTAAGTTTTTGAATTTTTGATATAATTTTTAAAGTATAGGTTCTTAGTCAATGAAACTTGGACTATAGGGTAATCAAGTATCCCCAATCATGTGAGTAGAATTTCAGATCACAAAGTCAAGGTCAAAGGTCATTTCAGGTCAACAGACTTGGACTATGTTGTAGCATCATCATCGAAAAACTTAACCTAAGGTTAAGTTTTTGAATTTTTGATATAATTTTTAAAGTATAAGTTCTGAGTCAATGAAACTTGGACTATAGGGTAATCAAGTATCCCCAATCATGTGAGTAGAATTTCAGATCACAAAGTCAAGGTCAAAGGTCATTTCAGGTCAACAGACTTGGACTATGTTGTGGCATCATCATCAAGATTTTCAAAATGCTTCTTCTTCGTTATTTTTCAACCGATTTTGATTCTGATTGTTTCATATGATAGGGCTAGGAGGGGGATTTAAAAGTTCTACACAGAATCGTAAAATTCATTATCTATGCTAATTTATGCAAATTTATTTGAAATCACAAAAAATGCTTCTCCTTCATTTCTCGACTGATTTTGATTTGGTTTGCTTTATCTGGTAGAGCTAACTTTGGTACACTAAACTTCTACACCGAAATTTTGAAATTGTTCTCCATTAATTAATAATGGTAATTTATGCAAATTTATTCCAAAAATAACAAAAATTGCTTCTTCTCCCTCATTTCTTGACCGATTTTGATTTGGTTTGCCTTATCTGGTAGAGCTAAATTTGGAACACTAAACTTCTACACAGAATTTTGAGATTTTACTCCATTGATTAATTATGGTAATTTATGCAAATTTATTCCAAAAATAATTTAAAAATCACAAAAACTGCTTCTTCTCCTTCATATTTTGACCGATTTTGATTTGGTTTGCTTTATATCGTAGAGCTAACTTTGGTACACTAAATTTCTACACAGAATTTTGAAATTGTTCTCCATTAATTAATTATGGTAATTTATGCAAATTTATTCCAAAAATAACAAAAATTGCTTCTTCTCCCTCATTTCTTGACCGATTTTGATTTGGTTTGCCTTCTCTGGTAGAGCTAAATTTGGAACACTAAAGTTCTACACAGAATTTTGAGATTTTGCTCCATTGATTATTTATGGTACTTTATGCAAATGAAATGAAATTATGTCCCTTCCAGGGCATCAAATTTTTATTTTTTGACCAGTCCAAAAGTGTACCACGATATTTGTTGTTGCGAGATGCGGATGAGCACTACGTCATTGACGTTCTGGTTTATCATATTGAATTGCGTTATGCAGGCGAGACCGCCGAGAGCGTTTCCCTTGTTGTTAGGCAAGGTTAACATACACCTCTAAGTCTTGAGTCAAGACTAACTGTGTCTGCCATGTGCAGTAGGTGTTTGTTTTTAAAACTACATTAGTAAGCAATAAATAATTAGTGTACCGATAGATCAAAAAACAGTTGAGTAATATGGTCACTGACCTGACCCGATGTAAGTTCACTTGCAAGAGTTTCATAACTCGAAAGCAGTCGTCTTGGCCTGATTGCTCGTCACCACTTTGGGTCATCACTCACCAATTCTTTTTGAAAGCTTCAGCCCTCTTTGAGACTTTGAGAATCTCTCATCCGTGCACACTGCAGTTCTTTCCTGCATCTGGTTGCTACAGTGTACTAGTTGGCTTCATCAAAACTCATTGCTCAGACTTGAGTTTGCTTATTGAGCTCATACGTACTGTATACCTTGCTGATTAGTGATACAACAGTTTAGCACCCCAAAATGGGAAGAAAAATGGGTTTAAAACTCAAGAGTAGAGAAGGCAAGAAGGTCCAAATATTGAGCAGTTCAAAGGTTGAACTTGAATGCAATGATCTCTGCAATAATAATGTAAGTGTATTTCTTTTTATATGTTTAAAGGTTAAAATACATCTACCGGTATATAAATTGTTCAACAATTCCCACTTACATTGTATAAATATGGATATTAATCCACACATGTTTCAAGAGGGCATTTCTTCATTAAAAATCAAATGGTAATCTATTCACAAAAATGCATGTAATATTCCTCTTTTGTTGAAACAAAGAAATCAAAGAGATAATGAGCATCTTCTCCTATTAAATCCACCATTCAGGTACCTGGCGCAATGGACATGCAGCAATTGGAAGAAGTTTACAAGACTTGGGAGAAGAAGATGCCTTCCACCTTGCCTCCCCCTCCTCCTGCTAGGAGACCAAGAGACAGAGGCAACAACGAGTGTCAGCCTCAGAGAAGAAAAAGAAGAGGACGGACTACATCTTTGCCAGCATTGGTAAGCAACTATTTATTATTATTATTATTACCTATATACACTGCGCTTTTCCCATAAGGCCCAAATAACAATAAGGCCCAAATGTTTAGGTTTAGATATATTTGTCAAAGGGTAAGGTGATAGGGGTGGGGGGGGGGGGGGGGGTCCGGGGGAAGCAAAAATTAAGAATAAAATGACACTGTAAAGCTGTACTTGTAATAAGAGCTGTTGAATACTTTGAAAGATCTTGTAAAACAATAAACTTGAATATTAAAAGTATGTACATGTACATCTTTGCCAAGAAGATATGTTGTGGTTTAGTGGATACATCGTCAGACTGTCCCGCTGCTGCACTGTTTTCCTTTGGCAAGACATTAATACATACTTGCATCTGTCCACCTACATGTACGTGTTAAATGGGTACTGGTAGAACCTTGAATGACGTGAGCACCGAAAACGTGGTCATGTTTAAAGGTAAAGACCAGTATTAGTAACGCCCAAATTTCAAAAAATGAAATGGAAGCTCTCATTACCAATCATGTGAAAGAATATGTTTTGACTAATACATGATGATAAAAAAATTGCCGGGAAACCGCCTCCTAATTCATATATTTGGTAAATTTGTTTCTCTCATGGTCGTGTGAGAGATATAGGGTAGTCCCATATACATCTTTCTGTGTATAGTCATTTAGTAGTAGTAGACTAGTAATACTAATATTGCCGACATTGGTAAGCAATGCAAAGATCAAAGAGAGCTTTTTAAGGATCTCATAAAGCAATAAAGTGAAGCAAACAGGGTCCCTGCAAATATTGGTATTGTATTTGATTGTCGAAGGGGGAGGGGGAAGCAGAAAATATGAAAAATAGGAATGATAAACTATGGAACTCTCTAAAACTCTAACAGAGCTATGGACGATCTCATGGAATAAAGAAACAAAATAAACTGCATCCTTTCTAAAAATGTTAAGTGATGTTTTTTTCATATATTGAAAGATTATTGTGGCGGTGGTGGTGGGGCAGGGGGAGGGGAACAAAAAAGTAAACTACATTCGAAATTTAGAATGGTGAATAATGGAACTTTTGGAAGCTCCAAAAGAGTTGTAAAACCTAATACATGTACATTGTGTGTAGATATCATAAAACTAAATAATGAAACAAAATGAAATCTCGGCAATAATTTAAAAGCAACGCTATTTTATGATTATATTGCTGAGCCACTGCGCGATATTGATAGTAAATCTCTTGCATCAGGAGTAGTCCAAGTCTCCTATACAAAGTGGCCAAAGTTGTTCCATTACACAAAATAGGGCCAGCAGATTCCATTGAAAATTGTTGACCTATTGCCCTTTATCCATATTTACAAAATTCTCGAAAAAATGATGTTAAACAACTTTAAAATTTATTTTCAAAAATTCAAAACATAATTCCTTAGATCATGAGTAATTAGGTTTAAAAAAAAAAAAAAATCATTTCTTTTGTACATGTATCTACATGTATATCTTACTGATTTTATATCACAAGAATTGGATCTAGAGAAATTTTGTTGTGGAGTTTTCATGGAAGTCTCCAAAGTATTTGATACCATCAACCATCATACAGTATATTAATTAAAAAATTATATCATTCTGGTATTAGAAGTACATGTATATATCCCTTGATTGGTTTAAAAGTTATTTAATCGTTAGGAAAACACTATGATATGGTCGATGGTATACAATCCAACTATTTATATTTTATATACCGGTACAGTAGATGGTGTTCTTCAAGGGTCTGTGCTTGGGCTATTGTTAATTTTGGTGTATATTTAATATATTTCCTTCAGGTACTTTAAAATTGTCATTAGGGACTTTTAGATTTGCACGATGACAACGTGGACTGCTACATGTACGTGTGACGTCCTTTTAAAAGGACGTCTCACGTAGCAGTCCACGCAAATCTAAAAGTCCCTATCGTTTGCTGATGATACAGCTAATATTTTTAAACATAAAGATATAAAATTATTTGTCTCCAATCTAAACTCAGAGTATTTAAATTAAGTGAATAGTGTCTAGACTGTAATAAGTTGTTCCTTAACTTCATGAATCACTCACATTACTCATATCATATTTGCCCCACAATTTCAAGAAGTGTTGGTATCCTGTGATCCTGTCACACTTCAAAAAAGTTTACCAAAGTGTGTTTTATGCGTGTTGTACGTTATATGCTGATGAGTGTTTTTTGTGTGAATAAGGTTGCGGTATAATAAGGTATTGGAATGACTTGGTGTACAAAGTACATACATGTACATGTACATGTATATGTGGTTGAATGATTTTGATTTTGCTATTGCCTGCCTGTTGATTCATTTTTATTCAAATTTCATTTAAGTTCATTTATTTCTTTATTTTTTACAAGGTCCCTCCTTAAAAGCTTTGCTCTATTAGGGGTCCTTCCAATGTATTATTTTGTATGTATTCATTTATATTGAAATTGAATCGTATCAAATTGAATGTATTGGATTGTGGGGGAGAGGCGCAGCATGAAAAGAGAAAAACTAACTATTGTGTGAATGACAGATTGAGACAAATAGCTCCAGCTGTGGAAATTTATCTAGACTGTGAAGTGTGAAATGGAAAAATTTGCTGCAAGGAGATCACACCTTCACCTCATCCTTGAAAAGGGAAGTTTATTTATATATATTATTATTTTATTTTTATTTTTTTTGAGGGAGGGGGGGGGGGGCAGTAGGTACCTAGATATTGATGTATGTATTGCATCAGTAATAGTCCGGTTTGTTTCATGTCTGCCGCCGGATGGATGGTAAACTGATACTGATACATGTACATGTACATCGTATACATGTACCGTACATTTACATGTACATGTACAGTATGTAATTCTGAAGAAAACACACAGATTAAAAAAAGAAAAAATAAAGAAATACAAAGTGACTTCAACTTTATATTTCAGTATTTCCATGAAAACCTGCCAATTATGCAGTCCTACAGGTACATGTATGTCTACTCTTGTCCTCCCAATTTTGAGAAATGTCCAGCTTTTGCTGCATAGGATTGCTTAATAATTGAATTTGCATATTTTCTGGTATATATTTCTCTTGTCTGCCAATGTGGTGCGTTATCAGATAAGTTTTCAATGACTGCTGTAATTAATTAATTGAATACCCTTGAATGACACCCTAAACAATCTATTTGGCTTCAGTCTACCCATATGTCCATTCAAATTATCTTTGTTTATCTTTATACATCAGATACTGTAGATGTGAATTAGACTGAATGTCAAGTCTAGAGGGGTCAGTATTTCAGTGTCTGGTTGATTTTGAATGATATCTCAAAGTCAAAATATCATTCTAAATGCTGAATTGCATACTGCACACTCCAATGACCACAGTCACACAGCTTACTGAACATGTATACTTTCAGACTGACAATAACTCAAACTGACATCAATCAAACAAAAGATTAAATTGCCCTGAATAGCCAGGATTTCATCATTCATTGACTGGATTGGAGTCTGTATTGTGGTGTGACTGGGTTTGATAGTTGGCGCAATTCTCTGAACAATTCTGCTGGTGTTGCTAAACTTGACTAATAGGGTACATCGTATTCAATTTTCATGAAGCCTACATGTACATTGTAGATGGATGTTAATGTTTTAGTCAGAATTACTTGTACATGTACTTGTACATTACAGCCTTTTTCCAAATTGATTTCATGGCATTTTTTCTTTCTATAAGTTTAGGGCCCAGATTAAAGTCTTTTATTTCAATGACAGTTGGGCCCTATTCCATTCTGTATGGATCCTGGCTTTATATAGCATCACCTCAGACATTTTATAGTTGACTTTTCAGTGTTTTTTTCTCTCAGTTATTGTTTTATGATTGGAACTTTAATATTGACTAAAGATTCTTCTCAAGTCAGTACTTTGTTTCCTTCTCAGAACATAGAAATGCAAGTCTCACATGTGTTGTGGACATGTAGTCATGTGACCAATTACATACCCATGCATCTACTTCATTTGCATAATGTGTCCATGGCCAATTGAATGCTTGTCCTTCTGGGCGATTGATGAACAAATAATACAAGTTGGTTGGTCAGTGACTAAACTGTCTGAGTCTTTCATGTGGCCTCTTTTATTTTATTTTATTTAAAAAAAATATAGAATAGTATATGTAGAAGAATCAATACTATTCTGCTAGATAAAAACCTAACAATTGCAAAAATATTTTATGCTGACGCTACATGTACATTGGAACTACTGTTTGAATGCAAACAATTGAGTCCACTTTGATTGGAAGCAGCCAGGCGAGGAAGATGAAGTACATCCTCATTCACAAATGCAGTTTGTTGGTGAGATAGTTTTTGAAGGTGACCTTCACATGACCCTGTAAGTTGGGCTTTGATCGGATTGGAAGATCGGAGCGACACCCTCGCACCTGTGATCGGTATCAGCAAAAAAAAAATTAAGTCTTGGGCTATCAAATGCTAAAAAATTCATAGCTGGTAAGCTGGGATTATTTTGTCATTTGGAATGCGGGCCGCCATCTTGGATTATAATCTACTGTAGGCATGCATTATAATCCAAGATGGCGGCCCGCGTGTTTTGCCTCTTCTCTTAGACCAATATTATTAATTTCAAAGTCATGAAAAGGCACTAAATATCAACAAACATGGTTTTCAACAACTCCAAATGACAAAATAATCCCAGCTATGCATTTTTTAAAGCATTTGATAGCCCAAAAATTGAAAAATTTCGGCATTAAAAGGAAAAGAAAAAATTATGCCGATTTGTTCCGATCATTTTTATTGATCGGCGATCAGAAATTATTATCCGATCTCACCTGATCAGCTCAAGATCGGCCACCGATCCAATGACCTTCACATATATTCTACTCAGGGACAGTGTGCCCTGTTCTACCCAAGTCAGGAGACATTCATCAGAGCAAGGAGGATATCCTCCTTGATCAGAGTTAACACGTTCAGAAGCTCAAACAGTGCTTTATGAAGCTCAAACAGTGCTTTATGAATTGATGGATTCTGTTAGGTACATACTACCGTATTTGCCGGCGTAAAGGCCGCACCGCGGTATAGGCCGCACCCCCAACTTTGACATTTCGTAGAGGAAAAAAAAAAAATGATCGTAATTTTCTTGTAGAACACTCTTTTTTTTTTACAAACTCATCAATATTCTTATAAATCAACAAGAAGTTAACCTCAAAAATGATCATAATTTAGCAGATCTTCATCGACTTTTAAGCTAGTACTGTATCGTACGCATATTTGGTATCCTACAATACCCCTTCCTCGATGTGCGGTGTAATCCGAAATAGCATTTTTCGACCTGCGCAGTTCCGTTGCGCGGCAGCTAGCTCCGTAAGTAACGGCCTGTTCCTTTGTTTACTTTTTGGCGATGCAATGGTACGGACTTAGATCTAGATCTATTGGCAGATTTTATTAGAAAAATAAGTTTTTTCGTCTTCATGTCAACTATGCAACATAAGATTGTCGGTAAGTTGTGTGGAGTTATTCTAGAATTGTCCTGTACCGTTGTCTAGTCATGCTACCGTTCCTATAGTCCCATACGTGCAAATGGACGTGATGTTTTGACCGCTGAATTTTGTTGTTGTTGCGTATACGCCGCACCCCGACTTTTTGATTTTTTCTCACCCGAAAATACTGCGGCCTTTACGCCGGAAAATACGGTAATTACATGTATACGTGACAGTTCATCATATTATTATTTTTCTTGGGATTCGAAATGATATTTTTGGGCAGTAAAATGGTTTCTAATTTAAAGGTAAACCAACAAAAGAGTAATTAAGATATTGGAATAATAACAAAAAGAGAAGAAAATAATTACAATCATGAAAAACTGAAATGAGCTTAATATCCATTATCACTTATAAAACATCCATTTCTTCAATTTAAAGATGATTATTTTATAGATAGTACTCCTCTTTTTCAACTCTTCCTCACACTAATTTTCTGTGACACATTGTGACATCAATACTGCTAAATTTAGTCCAAGATCAATTCATGTAAAAAATTAGCATTAAAAATGGAACATAGTTTAATGTGAATACCTACAGTATAGCTACATGTATAAGCTTTTTAAGCTTTTCCAAAATGTTGATTAGGATACATGTTCACGTACACGTACAAGTTTTACTACATGTACACTGTACGTGCATCCATGGAGAATACTTCCAGTTGGGTTGAATTGTGGTAGGGGTTGATGAACAGTCTCATGATAAGTGGGTAAGATTTAACCACTTCCTTCATTACTCACTGTCAGCTTCTAGACCCACAATTTCTTTATCAAACTCATACTCATGAACTCTAACCTGTATGCAGGGCTGGCTGCACACTAAATTTGTTTGCAGGGGGTCTGGATTGAACTTTTTACAATCTCTATACATGAGCCTATGGTGGCTCCTAAGGGACACGCAAACGCAAAATTTGACGTATACCTATGCAACAAATTTGTGGATTTTCACGTCAAAGACGTGAAAATCCACAAATTTGACGTATACCTATGCAACAAATTTTTGGATTTTTACGTCAAAGACGTGAAAATCCACAAATTTGACGTATACGTATGCAACAAATTTGTGGATGTTCACGTCAAAGACGTGAAAATCCACAAATTTGACGTATACCTTTGCTTGGTAATTTTTTCGTTTTTCTGTACTCAATGGCCCTGAAGGGACACGCAGACATGAAAATCTGCGTCCGATATTCATGTCTGCGTCTCCCAAAATGGACACGCAGACGTGAAATTGGACGCAGATTTTCTTCTTCTTCACGTCTTGGACGTAAAAAGACAACAAAACCCTTGCAAAGGTATACGTCAATTTTGTGGATTTCCACGTCTTCGACGTGAAAATCCACAAATTTGTTGCATAGTTATACGTCAAATATATACGTCTGCGTCGGGCCAAAAGGGACACGCAGACGCGAATATTGGACGCGAATTTTTTTCCAGTAAGCTGAGCACCATGAAGATAAGCGCACATGGGTTTGTCTGCCTCTAGCTACTGATAAAGGGATTACCAGCTGGTATCGAATACTCTGTCCAGATTCACAGTCTTCTAATTGCAGACCCTACACCTAACTTATTCAGTGTAGTTTGCAGGCACAAACCCTGGTCAGTCGTAACAGAGAGTCTGCACTATAAGACTACCATAGGCCATGTACTATAGCTGCTCCTGACACAACCAGTAGGTAGCTGGGCTAGGCTTCTCTCAAGGCACAATGATTTTTTTGGGGTAAAGTGTCAAATTAGGTTCTGTGCTTGCAGACTATATTTAGTGTCTCTAAAGTCTCACTTGTTATTGTTTTCAGCAAGAATGCACTTGGCAATGGAATGCTACATATTGCAAAGTACATGTTATTCATTCTATCATTATTATTGTTTGAGGACAATCAGATGACTAATAGAGGAAGTTATGAAACAGTAACAATACAAATTGGTACCATATGTGGACTTAATTTGTTTCATTAATTTAGTTACCAACAGCAAATAAATACGGTAGGCCTACAATGATTTTTTTTAAAAACCAATCATGACGAAATCGTATAGAGAGAGATAAAAATAAAAGAAGAAGAAGAGGGAAATAGAGGAGTGATAGAAAGGGGAAAAAGAAGGTGAAGAGAGAAGGATAATTATGTTAATAGAGAGCAGTAGAGTATGTACGTGGCTCCTAAACATCATGTCTACAATTTCAATTCAGACAAAATATAGACAACAAAATCACAAAGAAATACAAATGCATTGAATATAGCTCAAATTGTTGATTTTCTTCTTCTCTCATTACCAATCAATTACTTCTTTTTGTGCTTCTTGTTGCCATTTGCCCCCCTCCTATCACACCCTTTTATTTTCTCTGTATTTCTTTCCATCTCTCTCTCTCTCTCCTGTCTCCTAATGTCCCACCACTCTCTCTCTCCCCTTCTCTCGATCTTTTCCTTTCTCCCTCCCAATCTGTCTCTCCCTCTCTCTCCTCTTTCTATCCCAATCTGTTTGCCCCTCTCTATTTCTCTCTCCCAATGTCCCTTTCTCTCTCTCTCCTCTTTATCGTTTCTCACTCCCAATCTGTCTCTCCCTTCTCTCTCCCAATCTGTTTATCCCCTCTCTCTCTCTCTCCTCTTTCAACGTTTCTCTCTCCCAACCTGTCTCTCCCCTCTCTCCCCTCTCGATCTCGATCTCGATCTCTCTCTCTCTCTGTCGAATTTCGAATACAGTACAGAGAGAATGGGAAGGGAGGAAGGACAGGAGAGATAGAGAGAGATGGAAAGAAATAGAGAGAGAATAAAAGGGTGTGATAGGAGGGGGGGGGGGGGGGCAAATGGCAACAAGATGCACAAAAAGAAGTAATTTATTGCTTGGTACAGGCAAAATATGTTTACAAATTTCAAAGCGTAATGTATCTAGGCCTTCTATAGTATATATCAATTTTAGTCCATAAAATAGAATGAAGTGGTGTACAATTAATGTCGGGATAAAGCTGTTTAAAACATAGCTGAACAAACCCATATACACTTATCTTCCATGTGCTCAGCTTACTGAAAAAAAATTCGCGTCCAATATTCGCGTCTGCGTGTCCCTTTTGGCCCGACGCAGACGTATATATTTGACGTATACCTATGCAACAAATTTGTGGATTTTCACGTCGAAGACGTGAAAATCCACAAAATTGACGTATACCTTTACAAGGGTTTTATTGTCTTTTTACGTCCAAGACGTGAAGAAGAAGAAAATCTGCGTCCAATTTCACGTATGCGTGTCCCTTTTGGGAGACGCAGACATGAGTATCGGACGCAGATTTTCATGTCTGCGTGTCCCTTCAGGGCCATTGAGTACAGAAAAACGAAAAAATTACCAAGCAAAGGTATACGACAAATTTGTGGATTTTCACGTCTTTGACGTGAACATCCACTAATTTGTTGCATAGGTATACGTCAAATTTGTGGATTTTCACATCTGTGACGTAAAAATCCACAAATTTGTTGCATTGGTATACGTCAAATTTGTGGATTTTCACGTCTTTGACGTGAAAATCCACAAATTTGTTGCATAGGTATACGTCAAATTTTGCGTTTGCGTGTCCCTTAGGAGCCACCATATGAGCCCCATGTAATAATTTCAAAATGGAGGGGGGGGGGGGGGGGGTCCATACTTGGATATCTGGCACCCATTCGTCTTTGGCACCTGTTAGTGGTAGAAGTCAAGCCTTGTTTTATGATGTATGCAAGAGGTACATGTAAGACAGGGAGCAGAGAGAGAAGAGGTTGGGGGAGGGGAGGGATTGAGAGAGAGAGAGAGAGAGAGAAAGAGAGAGAGAGAGAGGGGAGGAAGTAAGAGAGGGGCACAGAGAGAAGAAATAGGGGAGGGGGGGGGGGGTCAGAAAGAGGCAGGGACAGAGACAGACAGAGATAGAGACAGATGGAGATAGAGACAGAAGGGAAAGAGAAAAAAAAATGAGGGAAACCAGGCATTGTTGAGTTTTGTTTTATTGTGTAATTCAAATCACCTTTTCAGTGGTTTACAAAACTGTTCTATGAAGAAAAGAATTGTACAATGTACATGTACAATGTACATGTACATGTACATGTTCATGGATATGGAGGATCATCAATCATTCTGAAAGGCAATCACAGATGTAGTTATGATGGACATGAAACCAGGCAAAGTTATCTGAAAGTGCATTGACCTTGTATAACTGGATCATGAGGAGTTGGAAGTGTTAGCCTATCATTTCAGACCCCTGTTATCATAACATTAGTGACCCTTGTTATCATAACGTTAGCCTATCTTTTCAGACCCTTGTTATCATAATGTTAGCCTATCAATTCAGGCACTTGTTACAGAAGTATATATTTACATGTATGTAATACTAGAGAACAGAAATTTACATTTTATTGTACAAAAAGTCATTTCCACAATGACAGTGTACAATGTAAGTACGGTACACTACATAAATTGAGTGTCCACAAATCATGGAACTTTGCTTTAATACAACAGCACTAGAAAACCAGAAAAAGAAAAAAATGGAAAACAAAGTAAACGCAACCACAGAACTAACAGGTTCATGTGGGATAAGATTGGATAACTTTTGTCACCTACCAGTAAGCCTAGAATAGAGACCAGTGCTCATCAATGAAAAGTTTGTTCAGAGGAAGTTTAAAGGTAAAGACCAGTAATGGTCATGCGATTGCATTGTGAAAGAAACGTTGTGGAATCGATCAGAAAAGGTTGATCATCTAGCATCTAGCATCTGCAAGGTTCTGGAATCATCAAAATGATAAGAAATTTGGCCCATTCTTCGTAAAGTTACAAGCACTATACACAGAAAGATGTATATGGGACTACCCTATCTCTCTCACCAGACCATGAGAGAAATAAATTTACCAAATATATGAATTAGTAGGCGGTTTCCCGGCAAATTTTTTATCATCATGTATTAGTCAAAACATATTCTTTCACATGATTGGTAATGAGAGCTTCCATTTCATTTTTTGAAATTGGGGCGTTGCCAATACTGGTCTTTACCTTTAACAGGAGAGCATGCTCACAGTCATAAACAAGTTGATTGTCAATTCAACAATTGACGGAAATTGTGACCAAACATGTAACCATTAAAAGTAGTTCAGGATGAACAAAAAAAGAAGGCCTTTATTTTTTTGAAATAATAAATTTAGTTGAATGTTAGACCCCGTTCTTACTCATTTGAAAGTGGTCTTAGTTAGACCGCTCCAGAGGAACGGGTCTTGAGGAACGGTTTGCGAGCGTTCACACTCCGAGCAGTTTTTTATGGCTCAAACCGCTCCACGAGTCAAAGTGGTCTTGTTGCTATGGCAGCTCAGGTCAGCAGGTCAATTTTTTCGCGCGCAGAATACAAACCGTATGTACCGTACCACATGTTTCGCATGGAACGTCACTAGCTCACTTCCGCTCAAAGTACGCTTCCGTTCACATTGCACGTTAGAGCAGTCCAAACCGCTCTTAATAAGACCCGTTCCTCAAGACCACCTCCCGAGCTGGTCTTCTGGAGCGGTCCAGAAGTCCACTTCCTGGACCACTTTGACCGTTCTCACTCACCTAAGAACCGCTCCTGAGGAACGGGTCTTAGTTAGACCGCTCCAACGAAGTGAATGAGAACAGGGTCTTAGCCTTATAACATGAAAAACATTTCTTGCAAATTTGTAATTTAATGTATTATAGTTGAATTTTTTCAGTTGAAAATGAATTGTAGGTACACTGTATTATTGATTCCTCTTTATGTGGTTCAGATACGGCTCACAGTCATTGCTTTTTTCTTTTTTTTTACAGATTAAGAGTTCATAAGGATTATTTGCTTTAAAGTCCGAACTAAGCAAACAATAACAACCATTGTCCACCTCATAGATTCTGTGAAGTGTTTTGATCAAAGTTCTTCTTCGTGGAGATGTTTTCACTCTAGTTTGTATTTTGTTCAACTATAAATTTACCTGTTGACTTGAGTTGTTTGTACATGTACAGGTGTTATTTGTTTCACTGTACAACTTTCTTGTGTGTATTTAGGGGGTCAATGCTCTGTCTCTCCTGAATCATGTCAACTCTTACATGTACGTGTTAATGATTGATTATGAAATACCGGTACCAGGATTCAAATTTCAAATGAAATCTTTGGTACTGTGCCAGTATTGTGATGGAATTCTCAAAATTTGCAAATATTTGTTTGGTGGTATATATGTACCTAGTACCTACTGAACAAGCTACTTGACTCTGTTGACAAGTTAAAGCTCGGATCAGGGATTTGACCAAGATGAACTTAAGCAATTCAAACTATTGAAAAGTACAGCAGATATTAATACGTTTTGACTGTCATTAATATGCCTTTACTTCATTGTAATATACATGCATTGATGCAATCAGTGAAACTTCAAGAAGAAAATTGTGTGTACCAATTTGTTCATCTATATATTTACATTTTAAGAAAGAAGTGCATTTGTCAGAAATTAAGAATGCAATGTGTTTGCTGCATATGGAGAATGGGGATGGGTTGCAAATTGATGGAAGTTTTTCTTGATTGTTGTTTGCAATACAAAGTAGTATTGAAGTGTAATGATAATGTTTTTCACTTTTTTAATATTTCTTTTCCCCTTTTTTTCTTTTCCCTTTTCCCTTTTTTTTCTTTTCCCTTTTTATTTCTTTGTCTCACTCTATCCTTTCCTTATACCATTTTCTCTTCTTTCTCATCTTTTTTTCTCTTTCGTTTTCCCATCTCTCTTACCCCTTCTCTCTCTCCACTCCTATTCTCTCTTGTCTCTTTCCCTCTTGCTCATTACTCCATATGCGTACACTTGTACATCTTTCTCTATCCCTCCCCCTCTCTCTCCTTGCATCTTCTTTCTCTCCCTTCTATCACATATCACAGGACTTGGTACCAGAGCTTGCCCAATTCAAGATGTCTCCTCCACCCCAGACCGTGGATGGCTCATCAGATATCAAGCGTCCATTCATTGGCCGGTGCTGTACACAGTGCACACAACTCAGCAGGGTAAGAATCCTAAATTAATTCCAGTAGTGATAGAAAAATCATGCTTTGTGTTTTTGTTTTTGTTTAATATAGACTTGAACTACAACTCAGGGAAAAAATTAATATTTATTTTTCGGGGGCTACTTTTGAAGCTTGCCTGCAAAAAAATAACACTCTAAAAAAAAAATTGCGTTGAACTCTATGTAAATTTATGGGGGCTCTTTTCTGATTTTCGGGGGCTCTTTTGGGCATTTCGGGGGCAAATTCGCCCTGAGCCCCCGTGTATTTTTTTCACTGCTACAACTTATTCCATGAGGGTAACAATTAGGGCTGCGACGTGTAGTCGAATGCTCGAGTACCCGCACGGTTGACAACTACTCAGGTACGATTTCTCGTACCCGAATATTCGGCCGCAAAAAAAAAAATCTGTCCAGGCCGACGCTTACCCGTGCCTGGCTGAGCGGCGGCCGCTGGCATGGTGCCGTCGGTAAAAATGTTTCCCAACTCAAGCACTGTCAAACTCACCACTCAGAAACTGGGACCAAATGTCTGGATTTTCTGTTTGGACTTGGAGGAAAATGGATTATTCTGCCATCTTTGGTTTTTAAAACAGCATTGTTTACTGTTATTATTATTATTAAATCGGCGCTTTCAACTGCAACTCGAAGTAAAATTGCATGCGTTTTCGGCGACAGAACTGGGATACTGCTCCAGTGGTATGTATGGTGGTGGCAAAAAAAAAAAATCAAAAAAAAATCAAAAAACAACAACAAAAAATCAAAAAAATCAAAAAAAAATCAAAAAAATTATAAAAAAACATGGCGTCCGAATATTCGAGTATTCGCTTGTGAGCCTGGGAGTGTACTCGGGTACCTCATTACACTGTTGTGCACAGCCTTAGTTACTATAGAGTAGTTTTGTGCTAAACAAGTTTATTTTAACATTAGTATAAAAGTGTGACTATAGTTGCTGGTGGTGGTGGTGGTGCTGCTACCTCAACTACTGTATTACCACTTCTACTACTGCTGCTACTACTACTACTATTATTTCTACTACAACTACCGGTACTACTACCACTACTACTTAAATTGTTTAATACACTATTGTCTCTGTTGTTTACATTGACTTTGTCTGTAACTGATGCTACATGTATGAAGACTTACATTAAGATGCGCATCAATACACAGTAGGCCTCTTTTCATCAGCTCAAGTTTGCCAAATAGCCCGCTATTTTCAGACTCAGGATATTATCCCCAAGCTCAAAATTGCGTCTTCACCAGACCGACACGCTCATCACAAACTTGCTTAGATGGGCACAAATAGCGGGATATTTTGGAAACGAGACCAATATTTCTCGGGATATTTCCTCTACCAAATATCCTGCTGATTGCAACTTCGGGCTGACAAAGACGCAATTAACTGGTTAATTTGAGATCGGGATAGTTAAAATAGCGGGTTATTTGGCAAACTCAAGCTGATGAAGACAGGCCTAGTGTTCACTCCAAGAAGATTTATTGTTTTAATACATACTACACAATGTAGTTCAATGTTTCAAGGTAACTAGCCACAAACATCTGTGTTTCAATGCCTACTGACGCATATCAATCTCCATCTAGGCGACAGTGTAACATCAATATGATACATGTGATGATTGATTAGCTGTGCTATTTGACCCAGTCACCCCTGGTTAACATGGTCAAGTGATGAAAGCATTTCCACTGGACTGGTCAGTGCATTCTGAACAAGTGCATGCCCTGTATCAGCTGACCATGAAAGGGGCACTAATCTGAGTAGTACTGGACTACTGGCATTGACCTACATGTACATTTCCTCTTTCTGAATTGTAGTTCTCTGTTTCATACTCACCTGCATGTACATGTATGTCCAACATCGGTCTAACAACATATTAAAGTTTGAAATTGTTTGTATTTAAATCATTTATTTACTTGTAGGCCTTCATTGTATGACTTAGCAAATGTCCACATGTACAAATTTACATTGATGACAACTTTTAGTCAAGGCTATCCTTACAGTCTTCTCAATTCCATTACTTGTCAACCATGTGAGAAACTGGTCCTCATTCTTTAATCCGTTGACTCCTGAATTCTCGCATTCCTGCAATTCGTAATACAGGAGCCACCCATTTCAAAGTGAATAGAGACTTTCTGGAACTACATAATGATAATATCAATAATAGTTTCTTTATTCAAGGGGGGGGGGGGGGCCTGCATATTTGATTATCATCATTTCATGTAAGCAATCATTAATTGACCCTTTGCTCAGCTGTGGCCCAAATAGTTACCACGGCTTACCATTCATTAAAGCTTCAAGTGTTTATAGATTTCAGGTTTCTGTTGCAATTTAGACCACTGGAATGTATGGAGAGCTCACAATTTGAGCACTCCACTTTCCAATACTTGAATATTTAGTGTTGTGTTTAAAAGGGCTAGTTCTTTCTTTCAAATTTGGAGCAAGTGAAATTCATGTTCTACCAAATGACGAGTTGGGCTTGTGTGTGTATGAGCACCCTGGATGAGGATAATATGTACATGTATTCAGCTATTAGTTTATGAAATTGGCAACAGCATTTACAATGTTAACTTTTGAGTTTCAGTGCTTACAGTCTAGACATTTAAGGTCGTTTGAGAAGATTTATCAAAGTGTAAAACTTTTATTTGATGATGCAAGCAAGATCATCGTAAAGTCAAATTACTTAGCTACTTGTACAGGTGCATGTATGTTTAGGTTGGCATTGGTGATATTGCTGACTTTGACAGTAAACATGAGGCTTGTTGATTATCAGATTATCTTAACCTCATTGCCATTACAATGTACACATACGTACATTTAAGTTTCATGGTCACCTGAAGTAGAAAGAGAGAGAAAATGAGAGAACATGAGAGAGAGAGAGAGAGAGAAAGAAAGAAAATGAGAGAACATGAGAGAGAGAGAGCGTGAGTGCATAACATACTGTAGAGAACACAATAAGAATACATTTCTGTAACAATGTTTTACGTACTGTAGATCTCAGTAAATATATATATTTTTTTTTTTAGTAACTTCACAATATATTATTCACATGTTATGACCTTCATGACAATTTTTTTTTTTTTTTTTTTAAAGAAATATTAGGGCATGTCAAGCTTCATGTACATATGTTTCTATATGACATGCCCCAAAACTGAATTAAAATATTCGTCATAAAAGGAAAGATCATTTGATAAAACAAACGGCCAAGAATTTAACACAAAGTTTTGCAGGAGCTAATGTTGGATCTTTTTTAGATGAGCAAGAAATTCATATGTTGTAAAAAATATTTCTTTGTTTACAGGAGATATTTTATGCTTTATTCTTACAATGGTCCTTGTCTTTTGTTGTTGTTGTTGTAGGAGATGTTCTACACTGATGACATACCTCATATGGGTCTGAGGAACATCCTAAAAATGCCGACCCCTCCCAGGTAAGATCTATCTGCATAAACATCATTTTCTGTGGCACTAGGCAAGATTCTGTCCTTTAACACTAAAAGGTCGGATGGGTAGAATCCACCCCTTGGACATGTGCTGCGATGTTCTAGAGGATTTTCTTTCTTTTTTTCCTGCGAGATTGCATGATGTTATTTAATAACTAGACTTGCATCAAAAGTGAAAAACGGGGAAAACGTGTCTTTATATGGAAGGAAGAAAGATGAAAAGATTACAAAAATTAAGAAAACAGTACAATTGTGATGTGCGTTTCAAAAAGGTAAATATTAGTGGAGTAGGGTTAGAAGGAGAATCATTATATTTATATCATCTGTGAACAGATGGAAAATACAATACTTACATACATGTACAAGGAGGGACAAAACAGGGGAATTAATACAGGTGAATTGGTGAAAGATATATAGACCAATCTTTCATTTCAACTATTTCTATTTTTCAACATAAATTTACAGATATCAAAGTTCAGCTTCTTCATAATCAGCCTTACTAAACATATTTTTGATGAATGTTGTTAACTCTCTTCTATAATTCAGAGCTGGTTTGCTGTTCAGATACTTTCCACACGTTGACCATGCCTTGTTCAGAGCAGTCAACCATTCCTACCCCTCTGTACCAGATGTCTCACAAAGAGTGTTGGAGAACCAAAGGTAAATATTCCCTTCGTAGTTATACTACAAACAGATAACAAACAAACAAACAAACAAAAAACATTAATCAAGATGGGGTCTTTTCAGTATTGGCCATGTTACTGGATTTCAGTGTATTTTCACTCAGCAAGGTTGAATGAATGAATATTTAAGATATGCATTTGACTGGTGCAAAGTTCATGTATGTAAAATTGTTTTTGATATATCATGCCCTCTAGATAGGGGAAGTTGGAGTGAGGGAGAGAAAGAGAAAGAAAGAGATAGAGAGAGACAAAGACGAAGCAACAGAAAGAAAGAAAGAGAAAAAAAGAGAGAGGAGAGAGAGAGAGACAGACAGAAAGATAAAGAGAGAGAAAGAGAGAGGGGGTGGGGGGAGAAAAGGGGGGGGGGGGTGATCATAACTTAATGATTATATTATACTGCTGTGAAATTCCTTGGATATATAAATTGAAACAAATATTTGGATATTTGAATAACATCTTTTCAATACTGTTGTTCAATTTTTCCATTTTGTTTTCAGAGTTCAGCTTGCTGTTCATAAAAGTGCAATGTCAGATAGTGAAGGTATGTACACTGATCTTCTAAGGGAAACTATTTCATTGTGATTATTATTGATTACAA
Organism: Strongylocentrotus droebachiensis; assembly: GCA_035222895.1. Taxonomy (NCBI): domain Eukaryota; kingdom Metazoa; phylum Echinodermata; class Echinoidea; order Camarodonta; family Strongylocentrotidae; genus Strongylocentrotus; species Strongylocentrotus droebachiensis. The sequence goes on from JAVYIG010000647.1 coordinate 26,296, forward strand.
TACTGATAATTTGTTTAAAGGTAATACAACATTTTGGGAAATTTTGAAATTTTGCTGGATATTGATTCTTTACCATTTGGATGACCCTGTGGATGTATTATAAGCACCAGAAAACTTAGCCCCTAAAACTCTTCTGCTTTTGAGATAACCAACTTCATGACCCCATACCAAAACTTTGTATTACCTTAATACCCTTATCAATAACAAGCATCAGCACAATTTATTTTAATTTTAAGCAATGCATATATGCATACCTACATGTATTTGGCTTAATTAGCTTCATTTTAGGAAAAAGATAGCATTTCCTTTATCTTCAGGATGCAAGTCATTCGACAGATAGCATGAACATGTGTGGCTTTACATCTGAATGGGGTATATTACTTAAAGATAAAGATCAGTTCTGCTCATGCGATTGCATTGTGAAAGAAACGTTGTGGAATCGATCAGAAAAGGTTGATCATCTAGCATATTAGTATTGGTGTGTACTGCAAGGTTCCGGAATCATCAAAATGATAAGAAATGTGGCCCAGTCTTGGTAAAGTTACAAGCACTGTACACAGAAAGGTGTATATGGGACTACGCACACGTGCGCGACACGTGCATAATATCTATCATGTCCAAATAGATAAACTAATTTACCAAATATATTTGAATCATAAATTTGAATCATCACGTATTAGTCAAAACATATTCTTTCACACGATTGGTAATAAGAGCTACCATTTCAATTTTCATTTCATTTTTTTTGAGAGGGTGACGTTTCCAAAACTGGTCTTTACCTTTAATAAAAACAATATATATCATTTATAATGTGCCAACTCTACATGAATGTATTTATATATACTTCCTGTTATTCCATTCCATAGGTCGAATAGACTCAGAGAATGAGTACCAGAGGGCAGCAGAAAGACACAGAAGGAGAGCGATGAATGTCCTGAGACATATGGCAGCAACGATATCAAATTCACTCATCAGGTATGGGTCTATCAAATATACTGGTCATTCATTGTACTCCAAGCCTCATTCACACGTAAGGCTGTAAGCCACCTGGGGAAAAAACAATGGCAAGACAAACACCATTTTACATGCATATGAATGGGAATCAATTGAACAAAGGCTTCTACAAGCACACTGTGAGTTGTGTGTTATCCAGGTTTTTTACATGGCATGCACTAGTTACTATAATCAATTAATCATGTGATTTTTTAAAAAGGCATTCCACCTTGAAATATCATCAATGCTGTACCCTGAAGTTCCCATAGGGCGAGAGGAGTGTATACGTGGACACAAAGAGTATTGAATGTGTAACATGAGGTAATCTACACCGGCAGAAGATAAAGTTTATTTTGGCTGTAAACCAAGCTTTTAAAAATCCCATTGTGATAGTATTCAGGTTTCACTTTTAAAGGGAAATGAATACCAAATTAGAAAATAAGGCTTTATAAGCTGAGAAACATAAAGACAGCTCCAAAGAATTTATTTTGGCCTTTAGTTCCGCTGATTGGTTTTCAGAGAAATACTCTTGCTAAATATCACCATGTAATCTTGGAAGCTTTCTATTTTTTAGTCAATATACGGAAATCAGGCAACTTGAATTTAGATTATATGTAATTCAGTATTCTGAAATGCTCCTTGATGCTTTGAACAAGTTTTAATACAATGAGATTCTGTGTACCGGTATTAGCCATTGCCACCAATTTAAGGCTGAGCGATTACCAGTAAAATACATCTAGAGATTTTAAGCATTACAAGGAATTGATATACTATGACAGCTAGGGTCTTATGGGGAAAATCTCTTTGGTACACACGACCCTAGGGGAGCACTTGTGATGATAAGTTTATAGCGTAATCCATTGTTTATCTGGACTGAATCACACTGTTTCAGAAGCTTGTTTATTTACTTTGTGACCCCAATCATTGACTCCTTGCATTGTTTAAATTGGGGCATTCAGAGATTGTAGTAATCTAAAGCATGCATAGGTTTGAGCTCATCACTTACCAGAGTATTTTATTAATTTCATCAATGTAACAATTATTCTTTAGCTTTTTCTTTTTCTAAGGGAGGAGGGACTAGTCAAATTCCAATGTGAGCATACTAATCAATGTATACATCATACAACAGAACTTAACTTTCGCACAAGTACTTTAATAACAAGTTGATGCAAATTTATAGGGCTGATTGTCCCAATTGTCAATACTGATAAAGTTAACTTGTGTATTCTGCAAATACAATGTAGACTGTTCACATTATGTGACTTTTTCGCGGTTTTAAACTCCACTTCACTCTGAACTTGTCAATTCAATTATTCAGCCTTTATAGGCAGGTTCGACACTAACAAGCGCCCGGGGATACATGGGCGCCCAAACTCTAGGTCCGGAACCTCAGAATTGTGTAATTTCTGCTTTGGGTGAATGCATATTGACAACAAAAAAGTCGATCCAGACCCCCAACGACCATTAGTCAGTGTGACTGGAGCCCTTGCCTGTTTGATGACGTAAACTGCCTCACTCATTGTTTTCCTACTTTGTTCACTTTACAACATTTCGTAAAGGAGCCCCAGCGAACTTAAAAGTGTTTTTTACACTGACTAACATACAAGTCAGTGAGTAAGTGTACAGGCCTGCTCATTTGACAGATTTGCTTGCTCCTGAAACATTTGCCTTTTTCCATTTTTAACAGTACAATTCAGGAGAACATAAAGGGATTTTATTATGATCATCTTGGGGGATGGGAGTGGAGGAGGAGGGTAGGAATGAAGTGGTATAATGCCTCATGTGGGAACGAACATGTATAATTTCTAGACACAAATGAAAGAACCTGCTAAGAATGAACTTTTAAAGTACTGAAGCAATAATCAGTATAGGTTCGTTTTGATTTGGTGATAATAAGTGTTGATTCCTGACAAGCAAAGTGGATTTTATCTGAGATAAGTTGTTCCATTGTTGACATGTATGGACTCTTTGGAGTAAGATCAATAAGTGTATGTGGTTATTGAATTCCATGAACAAAGGCTTCAATGCTTGTACAACTGGAGCTGTATAGCGTTTTTAGCATGAGCATTTTTAGGACATTTTCCCCCTTTTTTTCTGATACCATTTTATCTTACCATGTCTTCTCTCCTAGTTTTCTCTATACAACATTTAGAGGAGTCATATTTGAGTGGTTTGAAAACTTGACTTGAAATGCAAAGGTCGTGGGTTCAATCCCTGACATGGCACTAAAGTCCTTCGGCAAGGCTTTCTGCTACTGTAGCCACTCCTGACCCAGGAGTGAAATGGGGACCTGGTAGGATGAAGAAAGTATTTGTGTTAGTAATTGCCCTATATATGCCCTCACAGTGACCATATGAGAGGAATACTGCCCAGGGATTGGTTCTGATTTTCTGATTCTTTCAAGTTCATTTTTTTTGTCTTCCCTTTGTCTCGCTCTTTGCCCCTCTCTCTGTATATTCCTACTTCTATTAAACTTGTCCTTTGGCAAGACATTAATCTACATTCGCCACTCTCCACCCAGGTGTTTAATGGGTAGTGGTACATGTACATGTAGGAAGGAATTCCTTGGAAGACTTACTAGAGCTAGGGTAATATTGTTGCGCCTTGAGCAAGTTGCGTGACTGATAGATATATCCAATATTATTATGCCTATATCTTTAATTCTGGTATTATAGAAGTTTTATAAGTGTTTGGTACATTTTAAAGCCCCACTGCACTACTAATAGCTACTTGCATCCTCTATATAGCAAACAATGCATAATCGGTGACCACTGGTCCCCCTTGATTCTCTTTTACTTATGCTAATTGAAAGCTTATTTGATGAGTTAACCACCTGTCAGTGACCATGCAGGGAGGTCTTATCCCTCCTGGCCAAACTAGTGCGGTGGGGCTTTAAGCACTTTTGTCCTCCATATTAATTTTCTCCCCTCCCCCTCTCTTTTACAGGCTTACAGGGTGGTTGCTACTGAAGATCTTAGGACTGTTCTTGATCGGTGTACAAGTTCATGAGGGTCAGCTCAACATGGTCAGACAAGCAGCAGAGGTCAGTTTGTTAACGTGGAGGTCAATTCTGTCATTGAGTTGATGTTGATATGAGTAGAAAAATTGGTCAAAAGTTCTTTCTATATTCAGCAGAAAAGATACTGTTTCAGTTCCCGATGAAAGGAAGAGTGTATGGTTATACAGGAAAAAGAAAGAAAAAAAATCAGGCGATTAACTTTATTTTATTCTGTAATTTTTCACTTGGCTTTTTAAGGTTTTAGTAAATATCTATTCTTGAAATACTGTACTTTAGTTGAATTAATTGTTATACGAGTAGAAGAAAAATGATCCAAACGAATCATTTGCATTAGCAGAGGTATTGATAAAATATATTTCTTGTTTTAACTGTACTTCAACATGTACTTTATTATGTACTAGGTGTAGTGCTTTGAGAGACATTTTTTAATTAGTTTTAATGCTCGAACAATACAGTTCTAAAGTGTAATGTCATACTGGCCAAGTTGTCAAGGTTGCTGTTTCCAAACAATTCTGTTCTAAAACAATGGCATGGTGATCACGGAACCAGTAACCTGGACGATGAGCAAATATGAGGTTAGCACATTGGTTCTCTATAGGAGGACAGTACTACTTACACAGGATGTAACAGAATGTAAGGATAATGTTCTTGTTTGATATTTTCAGAGTGGAGTTCCTGTGATCATAGTCCCTCTCCACCGGAGTCATCTAGACTACATCCTTCTATCCTTCATCTTTCATCTCACTGGTATCAAGCTTCCATTCGTTGCCGCCGGAGACAACCTCAACTTACCCGTCTTTGGGTTAGGATCATTGTTTCTTTTAAATTGAGAATAGCATGCTGATATAATTATTCGCCTTGGTTTTGGTTAATAAGGCAAGACAAATGTATGTACATCAAATCAAATTGTGAGGAATGGGGTAATTATTTATTATTTCATAGGTGATTAACAAGAAGGAATTTTGAAAGATCAGAAATATTCTTAATTGCTTTTTTTTTGGTATGTGATAGGTTATTAAGCATTTGAAATGCATTATCATCCAAGTTACATTATTCTTAAGTTTAGAGCGAATAAGTGCCCCAACTCTAAACAGAAAATAATGCAGACAAAACAAATGAGTTTTATCAGGTGTTGATCTCTTGTTCTCTTCCTGTTTGCCATTTGTTTTTCTTGTGTATTTGTATTCTTCTGTTATTGGGAGTTACGATTTCAATGTTTACATTTAGTAATTATTTAGTTGTTTTATTTTCCTTTAGGTCGTGCCTGAGAAGACTTGGGGCGTTTTTCATCAAGAGAAAACTAGACAAAGAGATAGGCAAGAAAGATTGGGTGTACAGGTCTACATTACATACAGTAAGTCTAAGAGTTTGAATTGCAGCACAGTATCTTGCAAGATGAGTGCTTTAGTACCAATATATACATTCATATCTGATTTACATGTAGCTACCACCTGTAAAGAAAGATCACCTGTCTACAGAGACCACATTTTTTGCTTCCGTTGAAAATGGTTTCTCATTGAAACATTTACTAAAGGAACCTGTACGTGAAGACCACCTGCCTATAAAGACCACTTTTCTTGTCTCCCTAGCATTGAAATAGTTTTGCATGGAGGTTGTAAAAATGTCACAATTCTCTATTTCCTACAAAGTGGAAAGAACACTTAGATATTTTTTCTTTGGACCATCTTTAACCATGATTATACAATGTTCTTGGAACATCTATTTTTACATTTACTATGATATTTTTATAATATTCAGTCAGAGAGCTAAACATTTTTCTTTTTTCTCTCTCTCTCTCCCTTCTCAGTATATGGAAGAGATACTGAGAGATGGTCAGAACATGGAGTTCTTCATTGGTAAGTTCTCTTGTCATTGATTATTTGTAAATTCAGTTCTTTGTGCTATTTAAGTTGCAAAGATTTGATGTATTTACAGCATGAGCTGTCAATTGTAATGATTGAATACAGAACAATTTGCCATTGGTTTACTCTGAACACGATATTGATATGACTTGAAAATTTGGTAAAATTTATCAAAGTACAACATTGGAAAAATTTGGCATAACACAAGCATGACAGTTTGTAGTACAGTTTGTAGCCACAACAGACCACTGTTTACATGGGGTGTTGATCCATTCTCTACATGTTTTTACCTTAAAATGCGAAGATAAGCAGTCAAGTAGTTGTTTTGGGGGTCGGCTTTTATCAAGAATTCATACGATTGATGAGAAGTTGTAAGATGTTTCGCGGTACATGATGAAACAAGTTTTATTTGGAATTGAAATTGAAATTGGTTACTGTGTTTAATTTTGTATCTAGAGGGAGGAAGGTCGAGAAGTGGCAAAGCACTTGCACCAAAGGGAGGACTCCTCTCATGTGTTGTAGATGCCTACAGGGATGGTGAGTATACTGGAAACACTCCCTTCTATTATAGTAAACATAGACAAGACACTTGAACAGGGCTTTAGTTAATTAAACTGTGGTATCCATTTGATTAATCCTAAAGAACAAGATATTGTATTCCTTTAATTATATCACAATTAATTTAGTCTACATTATTTTTATTTGTTGCATATTTCAACAGTCCAGTTTCGCTCCTAGATTTGTTATTGAAGTCTTTATTTGTGCTCATTATTTAATAATAATAATAATAATAATCTTTACTCCAAATTTTATTAAGTTAAACCGAAAATGGAAATTCTTTTTGCCCAATTGATCGTGAGCCCGGCAGCCACTGAGCAGCGCCAGATCGACGTTGCTCTATCCCTTATTGTTGAACGCCAAACAAGGTAGCAGCAACTCCCGTCTTTTAACTTATCTTGAAATAGACAAACAGAAAAGGAAAAAATATATGTGTACACAAGTTTAGTCTAGGGATATTTTTGTCTTATTTGCCTCAGAGGATTTATTAGGTATACATGGTTTACATTCAAAGATACAATGATACAAATCAAACTTACATAATCACAAAAGCGTCATACTTGGGGAGTCTAGTGATATATCACCTCTTGTTATCCTAATGTGCAATAAAACGAATTGAATTGATTATTGTTGCAGACATCATCCCTGATGCGTACATCATTCCAGCCTCCTTTAGTTATGAGAAGATACTGGACGGTAGCTTCAGCAAGGAGCAGATGGTGAGAATCTCTAGCTTCCTTATTTTATTTCTGTTCATATATATTTCATTTTATATGTTTTTCTGACTGGCAGATGAAATTTTATGGAAAGTCTGACTCGTATGATTTCAATAAATAAATAATGCACCTAAAAGCGACATCCACAAAATACCTTGACTATATGGAAGTCACAGATAGAACGTCACGTCAAGTGCCAAATGCAGCTTACATATTTGTGCGATTTCATTCATGAGGAATAAAACAAAATCAGTAGCCTAGCAGAGCTGGAGTAATATTGGAGTGCCTTGAGCATCTTGCATGGTGGATATGTGGGCTATAGAAATATCAAATATTATCATAATTATTATTATTACTGAAGATGCAGATAACTTTATGTCATGTTACGCTTTCATCAATTGAATTTATTTTTGATTTGTTTTATTTACCAGGGGATGCCAAAGAAGAAAGAAACATTCTTCAATGCAGTTTCAGGAATCTGGACTGTTTTATCCAGTGGCTTTGGGAATGTCAGAGTGGACTTTGCTCAGCCTTTCTCATTAAAGGTAAAATTGATATCTATTGGTACTTAATCATCTTAACCCATTGCCTACGGGAAGTGGGTTGTCCCTGTACGAAGCCTATGGAACTAAAAAAAAAAAATTGTCGATGGATTAACCTGAATTTGGGAAGTTCATTGCATACTGTCTAAAATACTTTTCTACATGTGTTTACTGTGTGTATCACAGAGCATTTGCTAGAAAATGTAAACACCTGAAGATACTCTTTTCAGTCGTTGAATGCATTCTTTTGTAATCTGAATTCCCTCTGAGGCTGCGAAATGAAGCTGACAATACCATCTGTATGTTAAACAGTGGGAAGCTCTTTTTTTTAATCGTTGGAGAAAGCCATGAATATGAGTGTAGTCAAGATTATAAATCATGATGTCTGTTTCAACAAGATCTTATGAGAGTGGATTGAATAACAAAATGTATAGTTTTGGAAAGGAAACTGCAGATTTTCCATGATGTCTTTTATTTTGCATTGCAGGAATACCTAGGCTCCCCGCCCCTTCCCACTGCTCTCAACAGCGACCTTTCAAGGGTCACGCCCAAGTGCAAGCCTCGTCTACAGAAGGCTGTTAGTGATCATTCTCTGTATGGGACGGATGTGGTGATTGAGGATCAAAGACAACTCATCAGGGGTCTGGGAGAGCATATCGTTTATGGTAAGGGCATCTGAAAATCTACTTTTATCAATTTAGTTCAATTCAATTCAATAATGGTTTTATTAAAAAACAATGTCTCGCAGCAAAAATGCTGAATTGTGCATGTTTACATATACATGAGCTCCATTACATAAAATTATATTTCATTTGTTACAATCATTCATTCAAACAGTATTGGTAGTAATTAACATTACTAATGTGTAGCTATTTAAAATCAATTACTATATATTATTTACATTTTAAAATCTATTAAAGTTCACAATAGTAATAATAATAATTGATCAAAAACAATACAATACATAACATAAAAATAAGTATACATATCCATGTCAGATGAGATTGAGGCAAGATTAATGGCTACTCCCTAATGCTGACATTGTGCACATCCTTGAAAAGTGCAAATATTATGACAAATGTTGGCAAAATATTGCATGAGTGACGCAAGAGATGGAGTTGTGTTTTACGAGTGGAACCAAGTATACAGTCAGGAGACTTGCATTATATAAGTTGAACAGATGTTCATGGGGAAAATATGACGATTATTTGTTTATCGACGGACGCATCATCAGCATCAATGCTGTTCTTCCTGAGGGCCCAGCAATTATCGGTACCCTAGTAATTGCCAGGAACCCATTTGCACCTGGGAGGAGAGTGGCAAATATGAATTTATGTCTTGACAAGGGACATTAGTGCCAAGCTGGAGTTAAAACCCTCAACCCTTGGATTAAGAGTCAAGTGAATGAGCCACTATACAACACCTCCACAATGTGTGAACTTGTGAATCATTGTAGAAAGTATTGTGCAGGCCTGATAATGACCCGATTTAAATTGATTTCCTGATTTTTTTTTTATTCCCCCCCCCCCCCCCCCCCCCCCCCACCCCCCGATTTGACCCCTAATTTCCTCTTTTTTTTCCCCCAATTTTCTTACTCAAACGGCGGGGAATGTTGTTAGATGCCATTTTTTTCTTCCCGAATCCTCCTCTTTTTTTTCTTTTTTTTTTAGTGCTTACTATCCCCCCTAATTGTGTTATTTAATTTCTTCGCTATACAGATTCCGTGAATGTGAACACAGCGATGAGTACCAACTTAGTGGCCTTCCTTCTACTCACTAAATTCAGACAGGTAATAATTGTCTCAACATTTTATTTTCTTGCAAAGTTACGTAATTGTGTTCGCACACGTTTTATCTTGAGAGTATTTTTTTTTTGCAAATTTTTTTTTTGCCTGAAACTAAAATTCACGTAAACTAGCTCAGATTTTCCTAGGTAATGATATTGAGATTATTTTTTTACCAATGAGATAGTGTTTCAGTAAATACCTTCCCTAAGATAGTGCAAGGCAGGAAGTATGATTGTATGAAGTAAGGGGGGGGGGGGGGGAAATATTTAAATAAATGTCTTTTTAATATTGAAAACCACTACAAGTCAATTGTGTTGTGTGTATTCAGTGAAAAAGAATTTGTAAGAAAAGTTGTTGGATATTATTGGGAGAAAGTTCTTACATTTTCAAGACGGTTAAAAACACCAATCCATGCTGTCGGTTTCTTCCCACATCAGGGTGTGGAGATGTCACAACTGGTCATGGCGGTCGACAACCTGAGGCGCGACGTCCTGGTCCGAGGCCGGGATGTCGGCTTCACCGGAGTGACCGCTGACGTGGTCAAGCACACCTTCAAGCTGCTCGGACCGAACCTGATCGCGAGGCACCGGACCCGAAGCCATCCAGACATCGTCCCCACGGCGGAAGGGAACCGTAAGACCCAGGAGGTCAGGGAGATGGTGGTACCTAACACAGGGCTTCCTCATGTCTTTGAGCTGTCTTACTATGCATCCAGTTTGGTGTCAGTATTTCTTATGGAGTCTATCGTAGGTGAGTCACTGAGCAACATACAAAGTTTTTATAGCCGTGAATGAGAAACATGTAAAGAATGTACCGGTATAGCCAAATGTTTAGTAAAATTAATAATAGTTGAGTAAAGTTTGATTCATTGAGGACGATATTGATCAATGACCAGTCACACCAAGGAATGGTGTCGATTCACCTTGGTGACAGAAGAATTCAAAGTTATGATTTCATTAATAACCCCTGACATGAAGATTGGCACCATTTACACATTTAAACAAGACAAACCTGACATACTCTTGACATTCTAGCTTAATAGTTCCCTTTACATATTTTATGTGCTTTCATAAACCTGTGTTGTGTTTGTGAGTTAGGTTTTTTTTTTTTTTTTTTTTTTTTTTGGGGTGGGGGTCACTACCTTTCTCTTTCTCTCTCCCTCTCCCTCTCTCTCTCTCTCTCCCTCTCTCTCTCTCTCTTCCTTGTCATGCTGTCTGTCCTCACACTTATATTGTCACTCTCACTCTCATCATTCTCCTCACAGCCTCCTCTCTGATCGCCCTTTGCAATGAAGACATGCTGGTGATCGACAGCTCCAGGAAGAACACCATCGTCCTTGCCCGCTCCAGACTCCTCCGCAAGGCAGAGGAACTCTGTGACATGCTACAGTTCGAGTTCACCTTCGTACCGGTAAGTTGATACAGTCTGATAGGGATGACCTGACATGTACTCTGAACTGAAGTACATCAAAGAGAGGGGTTTTAATCTAACTTTTGGACTGTACCTCAGTCACATTGACCAGACTGACTCTAGCTTGAACAAATTATGACTCTACTGCTTGAGTTAAACATATTTATCGGATTAGTTGGTGTGTTGGGGCACGAGGTACAAGGGGTCCAGGGTTGAGTTAAGAATTTGGTTTGGGTTATAAACAGTAGCTGTCCAAAGATGATTGTTATTGGTATCAGGGCAATTACCCCCCCCCCCCCCCCCCCCAAAAAAAAAATAAAAAAATAAAAAAAATAAATAAATAAATAAATAAATAAAAAATAAAAAATGACCCCCCTCCAGGACAACCAAGGAAAACCATCCCCTGGAAAATTACCCCTTTGTTCATTAAAGGGGAAGTCCACCCTGATAATAAGTTGGTTTTAATAAAAAAAGAGAGAATGAGTCATACAATCCTGCTAGGCCAATGCCCTAATACGGAAAGCTTTGTAAACAGATAGGAGGAAGCTTGAGGGAACAGAGGTGGATCGTCCAGGAAACATAAAGTACTAGTATTCTTCCTGATTGTTTCCAGTACTTTGGCCTCCAATCATGTTGTTACATGTGAACAGGTTATTTTATTATCTTGTTTAATAGTGAGATGGTGTATTTTGTAAATCAAGAATGAAAGGTGGGCTGGTTGAATAAGGGCCTTTGTTGATACTTCTGGATGTAAACTTTAATTTGTCACATTCTCAAGAAGCATAACTCGGGCTGAGTAAATTTTTCACATACTTAAGAAATTACAAAACTTGGTAAGGGTATGAATAATTTAGTTGGTAACTGACTGTAAAATATTTGGATCTGTGTGAAGGTAAATATTAGATATTTAATTAGTATCTTTTGTAACACCCCCCCCCCCCCCTCTCTCTCTCTCTCTCTCTCTCTGTATTTCTCTCTCTCTCTCTCTCTGTATTTCTCTCTCTCTCTCTCTTTCTCTCCCTCTCACTCAATTACATGTGGATCATGTCACTCTATAATATTCTCTTTCTGTTATCTACACATGTACTTCAATTGGAAAAAGAAATTTAATTATGAAATAACATTTCTATATCACATTTCTTTGCCCTTCTATCCCTCATTTTATTCAGCCTTGTGGAAACATCGCGCATGCAATCTCAGAAGCCATTGATAAACTTGTCCTTCATGAGGTAGTGAAATTGCAGGTAAGTGCACAACTTTACATTTGATATGCTATTGCAAAATTATATCAGCACATTGAAAGTTATCTGCAACATATTAAAGAGAAGGTTGAGTTCTGGGAAGAGGTGAAAAATAATTTGTGGGCGTTATCATTCTTATTATGCAAGTGTGGAAGAACATCAGATAAGACATGTTCCCTGAAAAGCATGGCTCTTCAAATGCCTTTATATTCTAAATATGTCATGTAACATCGTAAAACTCAAGGGGGGGGGTAGGATTTTTACGCCACGTGTTCGTGTAGTCCCATATACATCTTTCTGTGTACAGTGTTTGTAACTTTATCAAGACTTTGCCAAATTTCTTATCATTTTGATGATTCCAGAACCTTGCAATACACAAAAATTCTTATATGCTAGATGATCGACCTTTTCTGGTCGATTCCACACCGTTTCTTTCACGATGCAATCGCATGACCAGAACTCAACTTCATCTTTAAAAGTAATCTTGATTTAATAATTACTGATAATAGATTCCCACATGATCGAACCAAATGATATCATTTGAAAAGGCATGGTAGGAGAATAATGACCAAAGAAAGATAAGAAAATGCAACAGGTTATCCTAAGATATCCATATTATGTTACCGTTCGCTCATGTACGTTGTCCTTTACAGAGAATGTGATGTAATGTAATGAAAATGTTTCTAAATATATTTGTTGATCAAAATACCCAATCTCCTACACTTAAAGGCATCGTTTAACAATGTTAGATCTGAGATGCACGGCCTTACGTCTTATCAGTGTCTGTGATATGGAGTAATATTGAAGTCCTACAAAAATTGGGCTTCAAAATGATCATGAAGAGCTCCAAAAAGTAAAAATCTTTAAGTGACCGGTTTTACCGTACTCACTTTCCCCAATAGATTAGTGTTATGAAGACCGTTGGAAAAACGTTTTTTGAAATTTTAAAATTCAATCATAAATATCTTGGTAATCAAACATGTGATTGGTTTGTTAAAAAGTCATGGGATTCATTTCTGTTCTAAAGGTTTATAATCATGGTTGCAGCATGAGCTAAATCCAGGATTTTGTTTAGAATCTTAGGCAAAGATACCCAATCCCTTTAACCCTTACTGTACTGGGGGGGGGGGGGGGGGGGGGGCCTGGGAGGCCCCCCCCCCCCCCCCCTCGACATTTTCGGAGATTGCGCCGCAACCGCTTGGAATTTTGAATTGACGTTTCATGACTTTTTCCCCTCAAGTTTTTACGCACATTTTGATACCATTTTCATCGAAATCGGATATAGCTGTAAGGTGTTACATAACAATTAGTATGCGCATGTCATCAAAAATATGCTATAATTGCATATATTCATGTACAAGCAGAAATGTGAATACTATGAATTGATATCAAATTGATTTTATATGTTTCTCAAAGTAACTTGATGTATTCCAGAACAAAAGAATACATTAGAAATAAAACAATAGATATAATAAGAAATAAAAAACAATAAAATACAAAAGAAAATAAATATTTGAAAATCGCATCAAATTTGCATAAATTATCATTATTAATTACATCAAAATAACCATTTTTGTGTTAGAAAAGAAGTTTCATAGGAATAATGGGTTTCAATTAACATTCAAAAGTGGAGTCTGACAATTTTTGTAATGTTTCTAGTTCCCTGTATATTTCTAGATTTGATATTCATGAATGCGTAATCATAATTTATGCAAATTAACCTATGCATTTTCAAAAATCATAAAAATAATGTAACCTCATGAATTTGAGATGAAGGATACATTTTCAACATTCTTCACAAGTCTACAGACAAATATGAAGAGTTTTCTGTAAAATGCATAAAATTAGCAATTTGCATAATTAATTAGGCTATAACGACAAAAATTTGCATATTAGGAAAAACTAATTATACCATCTTGTTCCTTACGTAAATATCTACAAACATGCAAATTTTCGCGCTCATCGGACTTTCGACGGCCGCGATCATAGGGGGGGCCCCCCAGTCACGAGGTGCTCAAAATAGCCCAGTACAGTAAGGGTTAAGACAAGATTTGCTTGAGGTGTAATTGTATGATATTGATTGTTGACCGCCACAGCAAGCTCCAGACCCTCAGAAGTGGGCCAGGCACATTGGTGTATCATCTTCATGGGACAGTGAAGGCAGTGATGAAGAGGACATGCCATTCGTAGACCAGAAGATTGAGGTAGGTCTTTAACATCATGTTAGTCAAGTTTGAATATTCCATCTTTTTATGCCATCCATTTTATGTCTGTTTAGTTTGAGTCATCGTATAACCATGTATAATGTCTTCAAATCCAAATTAAAAACATATTTGTTTGATTGAGAGATTCTATTTTGTAGAATTTAGTAAAAAAAGGAGCTCCTAACCAGCGCAGCTGAATATATTTTGTATAAAAGCTGCGCTATATAAATTCATTATCATATTATTATTATTATTATCCCTCCCTCCCTCCCCCCTTTTCTATAGATGAACACCAACCAAGATTCCTTGTTGAGACTCTACTTCCTTCAGAGCATACTAGCCCCACTCATTGAAGGCTACTGGCTGTCTGCCTGTAACCTCATTCGTCTGCTAGAGATCGACGTCCCAGAAGTGGACTTCTCCAAGGTTGTCAACGAGTACTCCAAGGACCGAGTCGCCAAGGGTCTTGCCATCTATGGTAAGTCACGTCCAGCTATCAAACATTAAAGGGAGTGTAGCTTGGCAAATACTGGTTAACGCCATCTACGTCTTCTTTTGGACAACTGCACGTAAACGAATAGACTTGATTAACGGTAGTCAGTGATTTAATCTCTACATGGTCAGCGTTCACGAAACAGACTGTTCTCCTCAAGCTTCGGTTTCGCGTATGTTGCACGCACATGATTGCTGCGGTCGCGTCTGTAGTCGTATTATACCCGATTGGCCCCGAGTCAGGCCACAGGAAAGACACATAGTCTCGTCAGTTACACCTCCTTTAACCCTATTTTAACTGGGCTATTTCAGACCAGGTTTTTACTGGGGGGGGGGTCAATTTGACCCCCCCCCCCTAAGATCTCGGCCGTTTCACCGCCGATCGCCGCGAAAATTTGCATGCATGTCAAGTGAAGTGTATAGAATACTATGGTAATTTCAAATTTTTGAAAAATTCACTCATTTGCATATTTATGGTAATTTATGCAAATAAGGTCATTAAATTCACATTTCTGCCCATAAATCATAGATAATTCATGTTTACGTATTCTTTTTCACTACATATATTTATTAGACCATTTGGAATAATAATACAACACAAAAAATTGGAAGAGCCAGGTTATTCCTTATGTTATCTCTTGTTTTTATAATTTCTTATGTATTTCATTGTTTTTTTAACTTATGTATTTTATTGTTGTTGTTGTTTTATTTCATTTATAACTACAATTCAACTATTTTGACCCCAAAACAAACATCTAAACTTTAAACAAGACTGAATAACCAATGTTTTATCTATTTTTAGGAAAAATGACTTTTACATATGTTTTGTACACAAATCACGAAAATGAGCGATTTTCGGGCTGACATGCAAAGACAAAAGGTCACGTGACCTTGTAACCGTAGGTCCGATTTTCGAAAAAATCGTTTTAAAAGATGTGTAAGACTCGAAAGTTAAAAGTCATGAAAGGAAAATTTTATATCTGCCGCGGTTTCGGAGTAGTCGCGAAATTTCTACAGGGGGGGGTCAAATTGACCCCCCCCCCCCCCCCAGTTAACATAGGGTTAAGACACACTTCTGCAAAGATTTTCCCCAAAATAGTGTGTTTAAAGACAAATTTTGATAACAGAATACATCAATTGGGTTTTCTGTTCTACGCAGAAAACCTAAATTTTGCATTCTTTCATCAAAAGTTTTGAAAATATTTGCAGAATTCTGTCTTGAAGGACATCCTCTTTAACATTATGATACAGTTTAAGTGAGAGTGTGCCATCAAATTTTGGGGGTTCCCAACATTTTAGAGGGGCTTTAATTACTTAGATTAAGATTTACAGTTGGTACTTCTCTGGTGAATGACCAACGTAACCATTAAACATGCCTTGCTTTCCATGCTCTCAGACCACTACATTAATATCTCTCCCAATTCCTGTCTTTCTGCAGCGGAGTGCTGTGCCATGGACACCCTGCGTAACTCCTGGCGTCTCTTCAACCACTGGAAGGTGATCGATTGCTACCTGGACTCGGACAAGAAGAGGATGGTGCATCTCAACGAGCCCTTCAGGAGTGAGGAGAAACTGGGTGTGTTCATTGATAGGATAGAGGCATTCAGGAGTTAAGCTGACCTGAAGAATCTTAGGAAGCGTGAACCTTCAGAATCGAACCTTGAGAAGTGTGTTCATAGAAATTGGGTGTGTTCATTGATAGGATAGAGGCATTCAGGAGTTAAGCCGACTTCCTGAAGAACCTTCAGAAGCGTGAACCTTCAGAAGCAAACCTTCAGAAGTGAACTTTCAGAATCAAACCTTGAGAAGTGTGTTCATTGATAGGAGCGAGGCCTTAAGGAGTTCAACAGACTGTCTTGATGAACCTTTCTGGAGGTGGGAAAAGTTATGTGTTGATTAACAGGATAGAGACATTCAGGAGTTAAGCTGACTTCCTGAAGAATCTTCAGAAGCGTGAACCTTCAGAAGCCTGAACCTTCAGAAGCGAACCTCTAGAATCGAACATTGAGAAGTGTGTTTATAGATAGGAGCGAGGCCAGACTGTCTTGATGAACCTTTCTGGAGGTGGGAAAAGTTATGTGTTAATTAACAGGATAGAAGCATCAGGAGTTAAGCTGACTTCCTGAAGAATCTTAAGAAGCGTGAACCTTCAGGAGCGAATCTTCAGAAGTGTGTTCATAGATAGGAGCGAGTCCTTAAGGAGTTCAACAGACTGTCTTGATTAACGTTTCTTGAGCTAGGAGAAGGTAGATGCATTCGGGTGTTAAAGCAAGACTGTCTGAACAGACCCTTTAAACGTGAAGAGAAGATGGATGTGTTCAGATAAAGAATTCAGGAGTAAACAAGCTTTTAAAGAAACAAACAGATACAAATTAAAAGTATACTTGTGCTTGTGGTAACTAGTGTATTGGAATGAGTTGGTTTACGTAGGTACCATGAATTGACTGAGATGTTAATTTTGTAAATCCTTTTTGTTTTGTGCTTTGACTTCACTGGGCAGTGGTGCTTCTATTCTTGGAAAGTGAATATCCTCATGTTCTGGATTTAATGAAAGGATGAAAAAATAGGTATATTTTACCATGAACACAGAGTCGTGTTCTTTTGTGGAAAGGAAAGATAAAGGATTGTGGAATGTGTACAGATAAGCTGCAGAGTGTATATGTGAATTTACTTTAGTGAGTTTGATGATGTGTAGTGGTCCGGGAGAGAGAGAGAGAGAAAGATTTAAAGAAGAAAATATATTTTGATCAAGAGTGATGATGCGTGAAGTTGCAGGATATATGTGTACCGGTAGATAGAGAAAAAATTGACACAAAAATAGAGACTCAATAGAATTATTTCAATCAGATACTCACAAGATTTCAATGTTGACAATTGTAATCTTAGTGCCGAGGTATTTGTAAATACATCCTTGTAAATTGTTATGCTAATTGCAATTAAACTCAACTTTTATTTAAAGACGGAATTTGAAACATTGTATAGAGTGTGACATTTGCGGCTCCAGGAACAAGCAAGTATATTGCAAACTTATTGAATTAATTCAGTTCTTCAAACACTATGAATAGCCAGATTGTGAGGTACCTGGGGTACAATTGTAAGCGACTTAACATACCTGATTTGATTTGATACTTGCCATGCCCAGCAAATGTAAGGTTTATGAAAATTTATGTTTATTCTCTAAAATTTCTGTATTCAAGTGTACTAGATTGTAGGTAATCGCCTGATTTAAGACTTTTTGATTTAATCCAATGCTGCTTTTGATCTAGGGGGTATCTTTAGTTTGTGTGTTCAAAGTGGTGGGATATTTGTAATGGATAGACATTTCTGTATATTGTATATACATTCAAGAGGCAGCAAAGATATAAGAACTTAATTCAAAGCAATATGTATATTTTTAAAAATGATCTACAGTTGAGTCTGAAATGTGTATGTTGATTGAAGTGAAATTGTCATATGCCTGTCCTAAGTTGGTCAAGAAACATTATTTTTTATGTTTGTCTTATGTTGTGATACCAATGAATTCTGTGTGAGTCTTTTGAGACTCCAAATCTTTTGTTCCTCCAAATCTTTTGTTCCTCCAGGTGATGCCCATTAAAGCCTCATTTCACACATGTATGTGTTTTTTTTAAGAGTGATACCACATATACAGAGTGATTACTGGTAGTATTTGTACATTGTACATGTACTTGCTAATGCTTCAATTAACACACTTATCTGGTGAATTACAAATTAGTTTACCAATGTAAGAAGTTAATATGTAAAGCTTTGTTTAGTATTTTTCTGTGTTTGTTATTTAAATATCATTGGATGTAGAAGAAAAAACACAAACTGAAAAAAGAAGGAGAGATGTACAGTTATATGTTATACATTATATGGTACATTGTATTTGTTCAGTTCATTTTTCACTCAAAATTTTACAGGGACAATCACACTGTGTTTAGATAAAGTAGCTAATGGCATTTGTTCAGACAGGCCTTTGTTTTGTGTGTGTAATGATTGTAATCCTGATAATTCTAATAACTGAAAATGTGTTTATGAACTTTAATATCAACTTAAAGTTGATGGGAATCCTAGACATGTATTTTCAGTCAGTCAGTCACTCCTGAGTGAGTGAGAGAGTGAATTGATTTTACATCCCCAAATTTGCCATGTTTGGTAATGAAATCGTGTAGAATACTTCCCTGACTGACAGACCGACTTCCTACTGTGATTTACTGTAAAACCACAGTTCTTTCTCATGCATGAATTGTTTGCAAAATGTTGGAGTGGTCAAGATTCAAGAAAGTTGATGGCGCAAAATATATTAATCAGAATTGACAAAACACTGAGTTTTTGTAATTTCTGACAGATTCTTGCCGTAAATATCACCTTAGTTGTGAAAGTCGCTGGTTTTACGGTATTATCTAAGATTAAAAATATGCCAGTACAGAATTATTGTAATTATATACTACTGCAATGGACTGAAGCATTAAATGATTCTATACTGATGTAGAAGAGTATATGTGTTTAGACTGTAAAATAATGATGTTTTCCTAACTCAGGTGGAGTATGTTGTGTATGAACAGGGTGAATACATCATAGATTGCTTACAGTTGTATTTATTGTGGTATGAACATGTTTCTGTACTCTTTTTTGTTGTTGTTGTTGGCAGTAATGCCAAAAGAAACTAAACAAAATGAATGGAACTCATATTTTCAATTTAGTTATGTTTGTATTAATATTACAAATAGATGTTTACTTGTTTCTCTGTCGGTTGCACTTTTATTGTAATTGTCATGTTATAAATTGTTTTCTATTCAACCTTTATATGACATATATAAAGGTTATATGACACTTGCAAGGTAACTTACGGTTATAAATAATGCTCCTTAAGTTTAGTGTTGCTCTTGAATAATAAAAGTTAAGCAGGAATTGGCCATAAGGCGTTGCTAAGGATTTACTTATGTTTTATTGATGATATCTTGATATCATAATGTGTCATAGATGGAATTAATAGGAAATTCCAAAGTTTTGATTCATGCCTAGTGGAGAACGAGTTATATGTATAATGTATTTGCTGAGTGCCAAAAGGGCGCTATATCTATGTTTAAAGGATGAGTTGATGCTCTATTGCCTCTGGTTTTCAACAGATTAAAGTAAAATGCAGGTGAATGAAAGCTTGCCGTATATTAAAGTCTTCAATATTTGTACCATTTTCCACAGGTTATGTTCGGGAAATGGTGTTGGCTTTTATGTTGGGGAAAAGGATGTCAATTGTCTTAACAAATTCAAGTTGCACAGAACTAACACTTGATACCTTTGATGCTTGCACAGTGGCCTTTTTAACTTTACACAACACAGCCAGATTAGCACAGACAATCACCAATGACTTGTCTTAATGTTTATTTGTTATAACAACTAACATTGTTTTACTAACATAAACGATAACCTTGTTTCCAGAATACTGACCCTCGTTAACTTCAAAGGGACAGACAAGATATCAAATAAATGGTCAGATTATTGGGCTAATAATCTTACTGCATGGAGTTTGTTTAGTATCCTTATGTTATTGTTAAGATGTCTCTGTGTGCTTTCGGATTGAGAAGTTTCCTAATCTAAATGTAAACTGTGAAAATGTCATTATGTGTGATCCTTATTGAAAAGAATGTTACAATAATTATATTTATCCTATTACTGAGAGAGACATCAAACAACAGAAAATGATGGAAAAGGAGAATTGCATACATTTCAAGAGTAAATGATAAATGTGCGTCTCGAATGTAGAGCCTGAATATCAATCTAAAAATGATATTTAATATGTAACAACAGGGACCAGCTTACTCTGTTGAAAAGCGATTTAGGTTGACGCACAAATGTATACCAGTTTCTAGCCTTCAATACTACTAAGTTTCCATCCATTAAACTAAGGGATTTATATTTACATTGTAACTCAAGTATTTTTCTATTTTCCTCATTCTCTCAAGAGAATTTCTACCCTGTATTCATAGTTTTGAGAGAGTTGTATTGATGAAGACATATTGGTAATGCTTTTTATTTTTATCTTGCGTTATCTCTACGGAGATGTGATGATACAACACAGAAAATGTGGAATAAAGGAAATTTTGATCTGAAATTTTGGTAAAACAATATTTTGCAAATGGTGTAGCATTGTGTATTTATTATGCATTTGATTGGTAATGAGTTATTGTATTGACCTGTTTGGGTGATTTGAAATTATTTGTGTAGCTTGTAATTTCTTTGTATTTGTTGATTTAATGTGAAAGCTTATGTAAACTAAATGCATAGAATGAGTTGTGTATGTATTGAGTGAATGAGGGATTAATGTATTCCTTCGGAGTGAACATGCAGTGTCTGAATTATGGACTGCCTGACCAAAAAGAAGTGTTTGATAGTTACAATGGTTGCAATAATAATATATCATTTTAGAGTAACATGCAATGTGGTTAGTTGGATCGTTACATTCAATTTGTTAATGTCTGAATTGATCTATATGTCGAGCAGGGCAGTGTTTTTTACGAAAACTTCATATTACGAGTTCGCCGACCACCCATTGAAATGCGTGTATTAAATTTAACACATGTTTCAATGGGATATCGGTGAACATGTACTTATGATCTGGAAGAAGAAGAAGGAGAAATGAAAAAAGAGGGGGAGAGGGGAGAAGAAAAAGGAGAAGAAAAAGAAGATGAAGAAGAGGAGGAGGAGAGGTGAGAAGGAGAAGAAAAGAAAAAGAGTAGCCTCATATTTATGTTCTCCCAGAGTTTTGCATAATACACCGACGCAACAAAAATGTAAGTGATAAAGTGACAAAGTTATCATTTAAATCTTTTAATCAATATATCAATACATAGCTTCTGATCATACACTAATATATTACATATATTACATTCATATAAAACATAAGTTAACAAAATATAATAAAAAATACTGTATACAATAATACTTAGTATACCTTATAATAGTTTGCAATAATGCTGATGTTATTTTTTGTAGTTCCTCCTATGAAGGGATGAACATAATTTATTAAAATAGCATTTCTTATGAAATAAATTACATATATATATTCTGTACATATATACATAAATGGTCTGAAGTGACAGCCGCGCACAATGTACCAGTATGAAGTCACCGGGTATAATGCATAGCACTTCTTACCAAGTAATTCTCGGTGTGCTCAAATATCATTGTGACATGATAACTTTTTATTGGATAAAGGTGGGATTTGCCATTACTATTTACATCAGCTGCATTGCAATACAAAGGCCTGAAAGAGAAAAATTACCATACAAATTTTTGAAATAGAAAAATTGCGATACAAGGTTTGAAAGAGATAAGGTGTACGTTACACACATATAATTTCAAGAAAAACAACATTTCCAAACTACATTTCAAATTCTCGTTCAAAAATATACATTGTGAAAACTTAAGGAATAATGATTGCATAGATTACAATTGGCATGTTTAAGAGACCGGGGAGTGTTTCACAAAGACTAAGATCGACTTTAAGTTGGACTTAACTAATATGGCAGGCCATTCATGCCACTGGTTGCTCTCACCATTATGATCTTTAAATAACTTTTTCTGTAAACGTGTGACCACGATTTGTATGTCCCTTAAGAGACCAATACCAGTAATTGGTGAGAGAAAACAGTGCCATGAACGGCCTGCCATAGTTAAGTCCAACTTAAAGTCGATCTTAGTCTTTGTGAAACACTCCCAAGGGCACGAACAGTATTTTGAAATCTTGCACAAGAAGGCTGAATGTAAATCAAAGTTCCTCCAAATCCTTAAGAAAATATATCTCAATCATCAAGACTAAGAAACGACTCAACCAGGCAATCAAATCTGATTTTCTGGCTTTAAAACAACAACAACAACAAAAAGCCTCAATCTATAACATAAATAGGGAAGGAGCTATAGGCGGCTACTTGTGAGATTCAAATTGATGCTTATCCACTTAATAACTACATTTTGATGTGAATTTGGATCCTGTGCTTAATCCACTCGACCACTTTAAATTATTGGAACCATTCTACCATTTTATTATATAGCCTTAGTTTTTCTCAGATTTCTTGAGAAATAAAAATAGGTAGAAAATCAGCCCAAATATACATACATCTTCACAAAATGCTGTTTTATATACTGTTCTTAATTGGACATTTACATATAAACATTCATGTACAAGAATTATTCACAAAGATGGATATTTACAGCAAAACATGCATACAATCCTAGGTACAATGAGCTGCTCTCTGCAATATACAATGGAAGACGGTACTGATCATCATTCTAGCTGCTTAAACATCTGGCAGCTTCAACATGATGATTTGTGTGCACCTCACTGCCCAAATATGAAATGAATAAAGTATTCAAATTAATTGGCTCAGGCTGCCCCCCCCCCCCCCCCCTCCCAGTCCAAGACTCGTGTGACCACACGGACCACTCCAATGGTGTGAATTATATTTTGAAATTCTCCGCCCTCCCCCTCCCTGCCCTTGCCCCTAGATGATTTAGGTCTACGACTCGTGATCACACCAACAACTCTTAAACTGATCGGCCCCAGCAACCCTCCCCCCCCCCATACACACACCTTATAAGCAAATGATGATGGTACAAATCATACAGCTTTAATGGTGTGTCTTTGACATAATCTAGAAGTCGTTCGCAGAAGGTTATCCGACAATCACTCCAAACTTTATTTGCTCCAAAGGCAGAAAGTTAAAACTTGGATTGTGATTGAGTTTTTAGGGTTGAATTAAAGAATTTGGTGAACCTTATAAATTGACCGGCTAGCAATTGTCTCAGGAGAATCTGTCGTACAACCCACCAACAACTCTAATGGTGTGCCTCAGTGTTATCTCAAATTGCTCCTGGCCTTTTCTTTCGTCAAAAGTATAGGGTTAAGGGTAGGGCCTAAAATTTGATTTCGAGTTAGGGTTAGGATTAGGACTAGGTATAAGATGGGGGTTGAAGTTAGGAAGTCGGTTGGTGTAGAAAATTACCGCAGAGCAATTATCACAAGAGCACATGTCGTAGGCCTTCAACACATCAACCCCTCTAACTTTGACTTGGACTAATCGAGTTCTTCATAGGTTGGTACTGCTTGATGAAGTCAGTTCCTTAAGAAACTCTGTTGGATGAACATGGAACACAATGATAGACATCTCCTCCTCCAAGGCACTCTTGATCAGCTCAGTCACCTGGTAGAAGGAGAATAGACGAATCAATGTATGTCGGGTGAACCTTAAGCAACCAATTATTTTTCTCAGCTTTTCAGTTGGTTTCAAATTATATTTAAATTTCTATCATTTAATCCTCAAATTTGGTAAAAGGAGAATAGACAAATCAATGTATGTCGTGCAAACCTTAAGCAACCAAATTATTTTTCTCAGCTTGTCAGTCGGTTTCAAATTATATATAAATTTCTTTCATTTAATCCTCAAATTTTTTAGGCACATGATTTCTTTTCGAATTTTCTTTTGTAGTCATAACATCATGCTGACCCCAAGTTAACATAAATGTAAGTAAATTAATCACAAAGAACAAGTTTTCAATTAAAGTGCCTTTTCATTGTGTCTATTCCTTGATATCTGACTTTCAAAGTTCACTACTTCATTTCAAATTTCGAAGAGAGACTAAAGCCTTTCTTTGTTAAAAAATATAAAACACCTTATCAACATTTTTTGATGGTTTGAAACCCTGTGTCTCTCAAACGGTTAAAGCGGAACCATTCAAAGAATATCTTCCTACTGGGTACCCATTTACATCACCTGGGTGAAGAGTGGCAAATGTAGATTAATGGCTTGCCTTAATTATATAATGGCCGCTCAGCTACGCAGCTGGGGTAATAATATGATAATTTATATGCAGTATAATATATTCATATAGTTGCTGCGCTGTATGAAGAGACCCGCTAACATGTATGACTATTCTTACTTCCTGTGTGGTTGCATAGAGCGAGACTGAGTGATCGTTGATTGCTGTTATTGATCTACTTGATCTTTCCCCTTTGAAGAATACCCAAGCTGGGTCACAGGCCCTCCTGAATTCTTCCAGTGTGGATATGATCTAATGGCAACAAAGTAAACAAAGTTGCTCAAAAATGAGACGGAATGTGCATGACAAACAACGGAGTATACACAGCTTAATGTTCTGAATTAGAATAATTTTTATTGTGAAAAAAGGGGGAATATCCCTTATTCTCAAAAAAATTGTAAATTTATTTGAACTTTTCCCTTTGAAGAATAACCAAGCTAATGGGAACAAAGTAAACAAATTTACTCAAAATATGAAGACAGAATGTGCATGACAAACAACTGGGTATATATGCACAGCTATATGTTCTGAATCAGAATGATTTTTATTACGAAAAAGGGGGAATTTCCCTTATTCTCCAAAAAAATTGTAAATTTAGTTGAACTTTTCCCTTTGAAGAATAACCAAGCTAATGAGAACAAAGTAAACAAAGTTGCTCAAAAAATGAAGACAGAATGTGCATGACAAACAACGGGGTATACACAGCTTAAATAATGTTATGAATCAGAATAATTTTTATTGTGAAAAAAGGGGGAATTTCCCTTATTCTCCAAAAAAAATGTAAATTTAGTTAAACTTTTCCCTTTGAAGAATAACCAAGCTAATGGGAAAAAAGTAAACAGAGCTACTCAAAATATGAAGACAGAATGTGCATGACAAACAACTGGGTATATATGCACAGCTCTATGTTCTGAATCAGAATGATTTTTATTGCGAAAAAAGGGGAATTTCCCTTATTCTCCCATAATTTTCTTTTATCTAGTTGAGCTTTTGGGTCACAAGACCTCCTGAATTCTTCCTGTGTGGAGTGTGATCTAATGGAAATAAAGTTACTCAAAAAATGAAGACAGAATGTGCATGACAAACAACGGGGTATACACAGCTCTATATTCTGAATTTGAATAATTTCTATTGCGAAAAAGGGGAATTTCCCTTATTCTCCCATATCACTAGGAACAATAATAATGTTAAAAAACATGTAGACAATCTTGACACATTTTATGACGTAGGCAGATGAACAGCGCAGAAATAAACTTTATAACCCTGCAAGTATGAACAATTTAATCGTGAGAGGACACATCAATTGGAGAAAAAAATTCCAACCAACAAAGAAAAAAAATCGTCAACTACTTCGATATGCATGAAATTTCCAAATTTTCCCCACAGAAAATTGAAATGACGGGGGGGGGGGGAGGAAGTGAACGGGAGGGGAGAGGAGAGGAAGTGAACGGGAGGGGAGGGGAGAGGAGGGGAAGGGGATGGGAAGGGGGAAGGGAAGGGAGGGGGAGAGGAGGGGAGGGAGGAGGAGGGGAGGAGGATGGAGAGTGGGGAGTGGTCACAGCCCACACCCTGCTCTATTGATGCCCTAGCTGTATGTAGGCTTACCTTACTTCCTTCAAGATCTATCCCAAGTTGATGCAAACTCCTTATTTCTGGTCTAATCACACAGACATTGCCGTTTGGAAAACGTTCTAGCTGCACAAGGATCTTTGATTCGAGAGACTGTAATGCAAAATAGATTCAATCAGAATATTTTATGAATGATTTTGCACGCCTTTAGGCCTTTACTTGAAAATAATATAAATAACTAAAAACTTTCTCTTCCTCTTCTTCTTGGTTAACTCCAGACCATCACCACCACCATCACCACCACCACCATCACCATCATCATCACCACCACCACCATCACCACCACCATAACCACAAACAACATCAATACCACGACCACCATCACCATCACCACCAGTCCACCACCAGTCCACCACCATCCTCACTTAAACCACATACCACCATCCTCATCATCGTTAATTTCATCATCATCATCCTGCTTCTCCTCCGAATAATATCATAAATGTCATCCTCTTGACCATCAACACCACCACCACCATCACTACCATCGAGTACCAGTACCACTAATACCATAATCATCACACAGCGCTTTCTCCTCCTCATCATCTTCATCGTGGTTCTTACCAGCTCCCCCAGCACTACCACCCTCATTATAATCATCTCCATCATCATCACTCTTTTCCTCTTCCTTTTCCTTATCCTTCTTTCATTCTCCGTTTTGTCACCAGCCATTGAAACTTACGGATCATATTTGGGATGAGCATTATTTTGGCTTACCTGAGTCAGCTTTTCTTTCAGGCTTCGGATAAGATTCATAGCTTCTTGTGCCGTGTCAATGTTCTTGGAGTCCACTTTTTGTAAAATGTCTCCGATGTAGATGGCATGAGGGGTAGCAGCTCCAACATCACTGACACTATGTGGTAATGAAATGATAATGCCTTTAATAGTAGTTCGAGGAATTAGATGATGTGATGGTAGTGGTGATAACGACGATAAATCGAAATAAGGGACAAGGACTACAAATAAAAAGAACAGAAAAAGATGCGCAGTAAAAGCATTGAGAGCAGGAGGGAGAAGGATCAGGAGAGAGAGAAGGGAGGTTTGAAGAGGGGAAAGAGGAAGGGAGGGATGGAGAGAGAGAGAGAGAGAGAGAAAGAGAGAGAGAGAGATGAAGAACTAAACAATTTGAAATAAATAGACCATATATTACTGTTAAGTTTTTGAATAATGATACTTCGAAAGTTTTTTACATATAATAATTAGCTGACGATGCTGTCCTTTTGCTTAATTGTGTTGAATCCGCAAACAGTTTACTTGAAGAAGTAAAACGATTTAGACACTATGTTTTAAATGTTATATGTTATATGTTCTTTGTTATTTTGTTATTTTGTTATTATATAAATTGGAAAAAATGCAGAAATAAAATAAAATAAAATCAAATCAAAAAGCATAACAATGTCAACTCGATTAGTATTCCTAAAAGGCTTAAAATGGAAAGATGATTCAGTCAAGTATTTGGGCATTTACCTCAGTAAGGATAAAAAGGAATCATATCGACTGAACTGGAATATGAAATTTGAAAAAGTAAAATCAACCAGGAATGTTTGAGAAAAGAGAAATTTTAACTATTTATCGTAAAGTTGTTAATAATTTCACAATTTGTGTATATCGCTTCAGTAGTATAGATTCCTCCGAAACTGCTTGTGCTTGATTTATAATTTTCTTGGAAGTCGAAAAGAAATAAAGTCAAAGGTCGGACTAAATAAATACAGCTGAAAATACAGGCCTAGGTATAGTAGATTTACATTCCAAAGTTCAATCCCTGCATTTGACATGGTTAACAATTTAAATATTGGTAAATAGCCATGATGCACCTTTGAAATACATGTTTATATATTGGATGGAACAAATATGTCCGTTGTCTTTAATATTAAAAACAAATTGTTCTCGTAAAGATATGTTGATACTATTGTCCAAAACACAATATGCCTGATTTTTATGTTAAATTTGCTTGCATCATGGAGTGAACTTACACATGTAAATATGATGAATTTTAAAATGTAAAAATGTTCGAAATTAAGTATCATGGTAAAATACTAGTAATATAAAACTTGACAATTAGACAACATATTTCAAAAATTGGTTAACCAAGTGGATTTTTATAATTAAAGATATTATAGAAAATGGACTTTCTCGAAATCGTACTTGGTTCGAAATCAATTTTTGTTTGACTTCATGTATTCGAAGCTAAAGAAACGATTATGGTAATGACATTATTGAAATCAGAACAGGTGATGCTATTAGATTGTCAACAATGAAATCAAAACATTTGTATAGCTTATTGTGTAAATTTTGATTGGAAAAAGATATTTAAATCTAAATTCAAAGTTATAAAACAACAGTAAAGTGAAACAATTCTCTTTCAAAGCACTTCACTTTATACTACCCTTCAGATATCATTTAAGTAAATGGAAAGTTGTAAGTTAAAGTGCTTTTTTTGTGAAATAACAGAATCGTTTGTTCATGTTTTGTTAGAATGCCCCAAAGTAACATTATTCTGGAAACGCATCGTTGCATTTATTCACTGTAACAATGTAACTTTAAACAATCACTGATATTAATTGAAAAAAAACATTTGATTCTAATTACTCAATACAAAAGATATGAATATAGTCATTACATACGCACAATACGCAATATATATAAAATGTATATGTTAAATTACTTTCAAGGGAAAACGTACAATAGCTTTTTGATATGGCACATTTTTAAAAACAAACTGCATTAAGAGAAAATCACATTATTACATGCTCCTCAACGTTTTACTCCTGGACTTTAACAGATCATAATATTTTTTTCCTTTTCTTTTTCTTTAATTTAAAGTGAATGATTATGAATTACTAGATCCCCTATTAAAATAAAAAAGCCGAATAATAATTACAGCTGTAGATGTGGAGTCGAACCTATACATTTATTAATGTTATTATTGCTTTTGAACGTGTTTACATTCATTTTTATAAATCCTTTTAGTGTTGTAAATGTAGTTAAATTGTAAAGTATTGAATAAATTACTTCTTAAGAGCAAATAAAAAATCCATGCAGTTCAGGAAATTCAATCGTGTTTCACTTGCTTTGACACATCTATCAATGTTTTTTTTTAAATGTCTTATCAATCTGTCTCTTGGTCCATAAAAATGAAAATTAATTGTCGTGGAATGTGGAATCCCGACAAAGAGCCCATTCCTGGCCCAGATTAATGCAGTTGCAGTGAATGTTTTAAATATATATACATAACTGTAGTTCGTGCAGGCATGCATGTTTTTGAATAGTATAATCAGAAGGAACTGTTGAAGAAAAAACATGACAACATGGGGGAACCCCGATACAAAGCTATAGAGCTGATAAAGAACCCGTACCCGGCCCGTACCTGACCCAGATGATTGTACGCAGTTGCACTTATTGCGTTAAATTAAACAATGTAGTTTATAAATGTATACAGGTTGTTGAATGGTATCTCTCCCCCCTCTCTCTCTCTATCTCTCTCTCTCTCTCTCTCTCTCTCTCTTTGTCTCTCTCTCTCCCTCCCCCTCCCTCTCTCTCTCTCTCTCTCTCTCTTTGTCTCCGCCTCTTTGTATCTTACTCTTCGTCTCTCTCTCTCATTTTCTTTCTCTGATGTTTCATACCTTCTATAAAATTGTTTTTCTATCCGTTTCTCTATCTGCTTCTCAAATTGTTTCTCTTTCTTCCTCCCCTCTCTGTCTTTAATGTGTCTCTTTATGTTTCTCTGTCTCTCTCTGTCTCTCTCTCTCTCTCTCGGTCTCTCTCTCTCTCTCTCTCTCTCTCTCTTTCCCCCGCTTTCTCTCTTTCTCTCTCTCTCTCTCTCTCTCTCTCTCTCTCTATTCATATATATCATTACTTGGACCGCAATGCTGCGTGTATGACCGTATTAGGCCCTTGCTAATGTGGTTTACCTTTTGATAACCATATTAGGGGATAAAGGGCATGTATGCTGAATAATTTGTGTTGCAATTCGAGGACAGCTATTATAGAGGGGGTTCCCCCATTCCGCGCCCTATGGCTGTATGCATACAGATCTATTCAAACTAAAACGTAGTACACTGATGACAATTCAATACAACCATGGACCTAACACATTCTGATAAGACTGCATACAATACGTGACTTGCGCAAATATACATAACGACTTCACAATGCACAATCAAATGCAAAAGAAACACAAAGTAATATACTTCTAAACATATCAAACACAGAAATGTCAGCCTATAAGAGCTAACCAAATGAAAATTATTAAAAGAAGGAACATTAAACATGCATTCGTCTTTTTTAAATTTCTATTCTGAATACCCAATTAAGTGTACACGAAGTTCATGAAGAAAAAAAATGGAAGGTTTTAAGATAATTATGGATGAGATGCCGTGTGTTGAACAAGAAAACACCACACCCTTTAAAAAAAATGACTGTCAAAATAAAAAGATATATCTTATTTGGTTTGATGTCTACGCTATTGGTCTTCGAAGTCAATTAATACGACTGAGTAATTACACAAACACTGAAAAGAACACGTTCACACGATGAACAAAATAAGCATCTAAATACAAAGAGCAAAACAGTACTGGCTTCCCAAATAAACATAATAACATAACTACAATCATGCTTGCTATAAGATCCACTTAAATAAAGGAACTTAATGCATTCTTACCACATAGTAAGCAGTAATTTATCTGAGTTTATGTTGGAATAAATGCGGAAAATCAACATAATAGATTTATATGAAATAACTGTTTTGTCATATCTTGATTTCTCTCGACAACATTGAAATTGAAACCGAAACGGCATGTCTGAACTGTCATCAATATTGATATGTAGTGCTATACAAATATTTATTCTGTCAGAATGTGGCGGGCGTATACTGTAGGAGCCATGTTTGATGACGTTTTCTATCAAAAGCAATAATATCGAATAATAGAATAGAAAAACAAGTCATGCACAACCTAACTGTCCCAACATCGAATTATTCGATCATGATTTAAACCGAAGTATGAATTAATGAAGAGAGTGCTTTATTGGTCATAACTTCGTAAGTAATTTTTTATCATTTTTATATTTACCATAATTGTTTTTAATAAAACCAATATTCATGAAGTGAGCAATACAATTTGGTAACGCATTGGATATAATATTGTTTTCATGGTATTTACAATATTGTTTATAATTATCCAAAGCGCAGCATGTATAACAATATTTCGTAATTTAGTATAAACTTACCAGACACGTCCCTCATAGTCCGACAAAGTAAGTCCTTGTAATTCATTGATAGAAACTTCATGGTCTACGGATTTCTTCCCTCGTTCCTCTAGCAACAATCTGCAGCAAATAAAAGGCAATAATAACTTTAAAGAATTATGAAATTTATCACCATTTAATGATTAAACATAATGATAATGATTATGGTGGGTGTATCTAGTATAAAGCAAAGCCGGCGTAAAATCATCGCCCTCATTGTATGAAGATCCCCGGCATCCCCCCCCCCCCCCCCCCCACCTCCAGAAAAAAAGAGATCAATATGATTTATATTGGGGCTTCATGAGAACAAAGGGCTGCCCAGATAACAGATTCTTCCGACAGGATATTTATTGTTTTCTTTCAGTTTTGGAGCAAAATACAAACAAACTAAAGAACAAATATATAAATGAATGAACAAATGAATAAAAATGAATTGATTAATAAATTGAAAATAATAATAATAATAAATGAATAATTAACTACTAGGACTAGCATATGATTACGGATGATCCTCATCCGTATTGTTTCATATCTGCATTTGTAATAAATTTATCCTACAGAACTCATGCAGTTACTGATCAAGAGAAATTGAAAAATGACAAGATGAAATAATTAAGCAACGTACGTAAGTTTGTTCTCCCTTGTGAAAGGCTCATCTTCTTCAACAGACTTCAAACTACTGAACGGCGATAACTCCTCCGAACCCGTCATCGACACGTTGTCGATGTCGGAGCTCGCTCTGTCCCGTGTATCCTCATCCAATGAGGACTGACTATCCGTGGTCGTGGCGGTGAATCGTGCTTCGACGTCGGTTTCGTCCTCCGATGGTTGACGAAGGACATTTTCCGCCGGAATTTCAAGTATCTAGGCAAGGAAAAATGATCTTTCGTTTTCAGTAAAAGTAGGTTTTTATATATTTTTTTTTTGTGTGTGTGTTTTTTATGTTTCTTTAATTATAACTGTTATTTTTGTTTTTTAATCGTCAATCCCCAGATAGGGCAGAGCACTTTTTCCATACATTGCAGATTATTGTGAAACTTAAATTTAATTCCGCCCAACGAAAATAATAAAGTAATACAGCAGTGGTTCGATAAGGAGCTTGGTACAATAAACATTTTGGATTTTTTTTTTTTTTTTTTTTAAACTTACCGTGTTTATGGGTTTCTTGGTTGGCTGAAATGCCGATATGGCTCTCTTAGTTTTGTTGGTTGAAGGTCTACGCATCAAACTCGCTGATTTGCTTCTATCACGGTATGGGGTTTCCAATCCCATCATTATACGGAGAGCACTCTCCCACTCATCCATGCATTCACTGTGTATGAAATAGATAAATTATACTTAAAACACTGCCAAACAACATTTCCAAGTAAAATGGTAAGCCTAAATGTATTGCGAGGAAGAAAACGCACATCTAATACGAGTAAGAAGAAACAAGAACAAGAAGAACAAGAAGAAGAACAAGAAGAAGAGGAAGGAGAACAAGAAAAAGAAGAAGAAAAAAAGAGGAAGAAAAAGAAGAAAAAGAAAAAAAAGAAAACTATAATACGTTTAAAGACTCACACAAAATGTATCCTTAAATAATAACACTATCTATTACTCATTTTTTGAATTAAATCGATACAGTCTGGTTTACTGAAGTATAAGTGTAACTAAAGGTTTTCGGTTTATATTCTCCAGAACATTATACATAAACGTGGCTTCATATTGTTTCGTATAATTGCAGGAGGTATTAAACATGCATTTTCACTGAGGTCTTACAAACCACCCTTTAATGGGTTCATAATTTTCCCAATGAAAAAGTTTTATTCTCGACAGGTTGACATGCATTTTTGTGATACAATTGAAATGAATAAATATGGATTGAGATAATTTTGCAGGGGAAAACAAAAATTGGAAAGTTACAATATTGTGATATAATAATATGTCATGACTATATATTTCAAAAAACTGAATCTACCTTGAATCGTTGAAATCAAGTAGCATGTACATAGGTGCAACCTTAGGTCCATATTCCACGCAGAGATATTTCTTGTCGGGCTCTGAAATCCTGGTAATTTCACGAGGTTTATACCTCATAAATTCCTCTCCTTCCGCTGAATATAGGCAGAGGAGACTCTTCTCAGAAGATGATGTTCTAAAATAACTCTTCCTCTTTATCTAAATAAGAAGTTGAGAAAAATACCATATAAGACATAAATAAATGTGGGTAATAAAATACGGACAGAAATCACACGAATCGATAAAAACGAGGTATAATTATTCTAATTATTCTAATCTAATTATACAACAGTCTGCTTTGAATTATAAGTCTATTTTTTTAAATTCATAACATGGAGGTTTAATGCTCATGATTATTTTTTGTAAAATGTTATCCATTGTTGTAAACATGATATTATTAGTCTTCGGACTACATTCATTTTTTAAATGTTAACTGTTTATATTAATAAAAACCGAAATGGGATTGAATTGGTGAAACTATCATCTTGGCTATGCTTATTCTGTAAATTATTGCCCAATTAAAAACTGCCCAAATGCTGGCCAGACAATAGATGGCCTCATATCGGTATTTATCCACCTTTCGAGTTTTAAAACATATAATTTCTCGTTAAATACTTTCCTTCAATGTTACAAAATATGCAATACGAAATATAAGATTCACAGTAAGCCTTATCATGCTAGTATTATAACTCATATATTTACACAGCCTTTAAATCTGCCAACAGATATTATCAAGATGATGATATAAACAAATTGACTACATATTGATGATCTCAAGACGACAAAAACCACGAAAAATACTGAACGGTATAATTACGGTATAGATGTTTTCCGAGTCATACTGTTTGTCTTCATTATCATACAGGTAATCTCGTCAAGAAACTCATAAAGCTACCTGAATTTTGAATTTCGACACGAATCCGGCATTAAAATAATAATAACAATAATAATAATTGATATTTATAGCTCATAATAATCATCGAAGATAATTCTCTATGCGCTTTACATTTTTACATTCATACAATTTACATTATCACATGCAAATTACATATAAGGCCTATAATATATTACTAAGAACAGTGCTTATAAAGCGTTTAGTTTAGAACTCTTAGCGTTCAAAACCTACTTTAGAAAATAAACATGTCAAACAATAATGACTTCTTTATAATTAAAAAAAAATGCAAGATGATTTGGTTGAATAAATTAATATACCAACCGCTTTATTTCTTAAGATGTGCACGGAGGGTAAATTTACCTTGCTTTGTACATCCTGAATGTCTGATGTAAAGTAAGAAAACTCGGCCTCTTTCGTCGCATCAGTAGGCCTATGCATCAGAGTTACATCTTCGGGTTCCATCATCTTAGAATCGCTCCTGTTGATTAATAATCATAATTATTATTATTATCATTTTGTTTGGCTTTTAATAAAATACTTAAGAAATAAGTAAACAGGCAATTGAGCAAGTATCGATAAAACAGATAATACAACCATTAGAACATAAAAGACAGAACTGATGTGTTATTATGTTACATATTGTATAACTTATTTTCTTAAAGGGTTTGCCTCTTACAAGGTTTGTTTACTTTTTGGTCACTGCCTTCCTCACTTTTTATAATTCACCTCATGTATTGTCATTCATTTTTTTTCTGTTTATATAGTGTATTTTTATCGATTGATCTCTTGAGGAGAAATAAATGTAACTGAAACTGATGAGTAACCTAATAACTGTGGCAAAAAGCCTTTTGTCCCAGTATTAGTGTTTGTAAACATAAAGTACTTTTTACATAAATATTCAATTTAAAAATTACAACCTTATGTTATCTTGAAATTAATACAAAAACCAAATCTCCTATTATAACTCCCTTAAAAAAAAAGAGTGAATTTTCAAAATCACGGACGTCACTCCTCTGGAGAGTGAAAATGTAGTGAAAATAGAGTGAACATTCACTCTTTTCTTCTTAGAGAGCACTCTAAAATCAATCGATTTTCACTCCTAAACAAGTGATCACGGACGTCACTCCCAAGAAAGTGAAAATAGAGTGAAAATTCACTTCTTTTTTTTAAGAGAGATAACTCAAAACTCTTCATTTGGGATAGAAAATAAAGAAGGGGAAACAAAGGAGAAAAGGAGGAGATAAAGAAAGATAGAGTCATACTATGTACTATAGAATGAAACAAAACGAGAGAAAGAGAAGGATAAAACATTTGACATACATTTAAATTCCGTTATCAACATCATGCGCAATTAATATACCGCAGCCTGACCGCAGCTCTCATGGAGACAAAATCATTATGAGGGTTACCGTGATTCATATCAATTTTCGCCTCCCAAGCACAGGTGACGCCAATACGCGACGGATCACCTAATAATAACACTTTACACATTGCACTATATTCTTTTATGCAATTCGTATGGTCCCCGCTGACTACAACTTCTGGAACTGTTGTGTTTCACATTTTAAGCATTATCGATTCACACCAAAAGAAAAAGATATAGCCCACTATCATCAGTTTATATTGATCATCCTAATTTGAAGAGTTAAATGACATTTTACTACTTTGTAAAATCACAAGCTGGTATCAAAATAATGCTTCTAATGCAGCGACTTAGAAGTCAGATCAGAGATAATGCATTTCTCATCTGATGTTTTGTCATTCATTTTATTTGCTGATGATTCCAGCTTGTACTATTCTCACACAAATCCACAAACTCTGTTAGAAACAGTTTATTTTAACTAAGTGAAATTACTTTGTGGATTCAAGCAAATCTGCAAAAGACAAATTACATGTTTTTAGTAATACAATCAAAGTGCTTCGCAGATGTATTATTAAATAATGTATTGATAGATAGGGTATCATCAACACAATTCCTTGGTTTGCACATTGATGAGCAAATGAGTTGGACAAATCATGTAAATCATATACATAAGACATTGTCAAAAAACAGTGGCGTAATTCATATATTGAAATCAATTTTTCCTAAAGACATTCTTCTAATAATGTACTCAACATTAATCCCTCCCTATCTTAATTATGGTGTTCTTGCTGGGGGGTAACTCTCTTAAAACTAATCTTAAACAATTATACTTGAATCAAGAGAGGATCTTAAGAATTATGTGTAATGTTAGCTTTCGTACGCACACTAATCCGCTATTTTATACGCATAGAACTTTTAAGGTGCAAGATATATATCACCTTCAACTGGGTTCTCTAATGTACGACTTTGATTCTGTGTGTCCTTCCACAGGCTCTTGTCAGCATTTTAAAGAAAAATAGTCAAGTTCATGACCATGCTACACGAAATGCCTTTGCGTTTCACTTACCCCAAGTAAGGACAAAGTTTACTTTAAATACTTTTGTTTTTACTGGACCTAGGTTTTGGAACTATCTATAGGGTATATCGTTAAGCAATCTGTTAGTCTCTCTGCATTTAAGTGTACACTAAAGGTTTATCTTCTCGATAAATTGTGACTCACAGAGTAATTCATTTTTTGTAGTTATTTTGGTGCCAAGATCTATTATGTATTACTCTGAATGTTAAATATTAATATGTGTCTAACTGAATATTTTCAGTTTGTCAGCCTTTTATTGTTCCCTCCCCCTCTTGTCTTGTGCCCGTTGTGCTGTACTATTGTCGATGTGCTGTACGTGGTCTTTTATTATTTCTCATATTTTCTCCCGTCTTGTCTAGTCTCGTCTCTCGATTTGTTGTTGTTGTTGTGTATGTACACTTTTTGTTTCTTATACCACCATTTTCCTAATGTATTCTTAGAGAGTCACAAATATGTACTCCCATCATGTTTATCTTGTTGCTTATTTATGTACCAACCAATTATTTGGTCCAGAGGGGACCCTAAAACTTACAAGCTCTGCTTTTACCAGGGTCTCCTCGTCCTTCTTTTAGTTCACTTTGTTTTTATCATTGCCATAATTTATTTTTTTGCATTGTAAATGTGTAATGATCTAATGTTATGCTCTATGTGTCATTTGAAAGAAAGACGAATAAATATCTTATCTTATCTTATCGTATCGTATCTTAATTATTTGAGGAAAAGACAAACAATATGAAGAAAAATCAGAGAATACAAGTACAAATGTAGAATAATGCTGCTTCTAAAGAATAGTAATGTATATAACAACATTGTTGAAGGAAAACATATCAAAGAAAAAATATGAAGAAAAAAAATCAGAGAAATACAAGTACAAATGTAGAATAACGCTGCTTCTGAAGAATAGTAATGTATATAACAACATTGTTAACATTGTTGAAGGAAAACATATCAAAGCAGTATCAAACAGAAAGAGAGATAGAGAGAGAGAAAAAAAAATACTCACGAATCCCGACTTCAATAATCAATATGGCTTGATAAAAACAAAACCCTCAGCTCCCGCGGAAATGGTAACATAAAACCCGGCAAAAAAGGTGGTGCATGTATTCCACAACAACAAGAAAATAATGAGTCACTGACGTCCCAGAGAGTAGTGTTCTGTGTTCATCAAACCATAACACATTTGAGGAAAATATATCCTTTTCGAAGTTTTAGTCGTTGTATCCTAATCCGATTAAATACAAGTCTGTATATTGATGAACACCATGGAAGCTACTACATCATGTCAAATGCATTGGTATATATATATATATAAGTTTGCAGGCAGCGACTTTGGCTCACGACGTGTGTTAAAAAACTTGAGCGGCGACCTAGGCGAACGGTAGGTCGGCAATGGAGAGAAAACTCACGCAAAGTGATAGGAGCAGCGCATACAGTAGCTGACACACTTTGGATTGTCTCGTCTATGCTATGCAACTTGCAAGGAGTATATTACGCTCCTCGGTCTATGACGTCAATCGCGGGGCCAACTTTCTGTGGCGAGTAGAGTAGGAGCTAGGGGGAAGGGGGGGGGGGGGGGGGGTATAGTCTGAAATTGTTTTGAAAAAGTAAAACAACAAAAACAAGAAACATACGGTAACCAACGAAATCATTGAAAATATATTAAAAACAAAAACAAACGAAAATTATGGTCATCACATTTCTTTATTTTTTTCTTTTACTTCAAAATTAATTCTCCTCACCCCAAAAATAAGATATCAAAGATTTGTTTCCTCATTGTCAGGTGCTTCTTGTGGTCTAATTTTTCCGCCTTGGTTAAGAATTGGGAGGGGGACATATTCCTTTTTTTATTAAAACTATATGTACATGTAGGCCTATATATAAAATATAACAGATTCTGTTTGGTGGGGGAGGGGAGCATCCCCTGAAACCGCTGGATATAACCATTCTTTGCTGATCTGAATGATCAACTCTTGAATCCGGTTCATGACATTTTTTTCCTCTTTTTTCTTTCATTAACTCCTTTCCTCTAGATACAGCAAATGACACACGATATCATGATACGTCAGTTTCGCGGAAGACCAAGGTCTGTGTTTGTCTATACCAGCACTACGTACTGGAGTGCCGGTATATAGGTTTCGAAATCACTAAATAGCATTTGGCCCTGACTCAAATATTGACAGATGCTTATGAATTATTATCATCTGAGTTTAGAGTCAGCAATGGCAGGCATTCTCATCTGAGAAGAAGAATAGAGAAATTCAGTGATCAATGAGTAATTATTTTAAGAATAAAAGGGATATTTCCAAAAGAAGATTGCGCAATTTTTTGAATCATTGGAGAGAGAAAGAGGAGGGATGGACGTTTCCCCAAGATACAGCAAATGACACATGATATCATGATACGTTAGTTTCGCGGAAAGCCAAGGTCTGTGTTTGTCTATACCAGAACTACGTACGTAGGTTTTAAAATCATGCTTTTGAATTTATTATCATCTGAGTTTAGAGTCAGCAGTGTAACGCATTCTCATCTGAGAAGAAGAATCGAGGAAATCAGTGATCAATGAGTAATCATTTTAAATAAAAAGGGATATTTCAAAAAAAAAGATTGCGCAATTTTTGTAATTAGTGGAGAGAGAAAGAGGAGGGATCGACGTTTCCCCTAGATAAAGCAAATGACACATAATATGATACGTTAGTTTCGCGGAAAGCCAAGGTCTGTGTTTGTGTATACCAACACTACGTACGTATGTTTTAAAATCATGCTTTTGAATTTATTATCATTTGAGTTTAGAGTAGGCAGTGTAACGCATTCTCTGAGAAGAAGAATCGAGAAAATCAGTGATCAATGAGTAATTATTTTAAAAATAAAAAGGGTTATTTCCAAAAGAAGATTGCGCAATTTTTTAATCAGTGGAGAGAGAAAGAGGAGGGATAGACGGAGGGAAGGAGGGACAGAGAGAGAGAGATAGAGAGAGAAAGAGAGAGAGAGAGAGACGAGACAGACAGATGAACAAAAATGAGATTTGCTCTTGCGAAATCAACGAAATCATAACGGGATTTGTTGACAGTTCTTTATCTAAGTTGAGATGGGGCATATATTCTTCAGATCTAATCGTTTTGCAAATGGTTCCAAATTGGCCAAAGTGGTTTCTGGTAATACCACATAAATAATGGGTATGGTGGATGGGAGCAAATATATGTATATATATATTTATTTTTTTCCTTTATACAAATTCTATAATGATTGAATAATAAATAAAGCATGATGGAATTTACTAAGGAATAAATGATGAAAAGGTGAGAGTATTTCGCAGGTTTGGAATATTTATTGGACTCTGTCAATGTTTCTGAAGATTTTTTGGGAATTGTTTATAGAAGAAAGATAAATGAATTATCATTATTTTAGCCGAGCATTCCGCCTATCCCCCCAACCACGTTAATATTATGTTTGATTTTCACGAGACAATTCTAGCTTGAACTTTTCATTGTTGAAGTTAGGAACTGGCCTTACCAGGGCTTGGTAAATCACCGTAAATTTCCTTTATACAAATTCTATAATGATTGAATAATAAATAAAGCATGATGGGAATTTACTAAGGAATAAATGATGAAAAGGTGAGAGTATTTCGCAGGTTTGGAATATTTATTGGACTCTGTCAATGTTTCTGAAGATTTTTTGGGAATTGTTTATAGAAGAAAGATAAATGAATTATCATTATTTTAGCCGAGCATTCCGCCTATCCCCCCAACCACGTTAATATTATGTTTGATTTTCACGAGACAATTCTAGCTTGAACTTTTCATTGTTGAAGTTAGGAACTGGCCTTACCAGGGCTTGGTAAATCACCGCATGGACAGAATGAGATAGCAAAGGAAGAAGTGTGTGTGTGAGAGAGAGAGAGAGAGAGAGAGAGAGAGAGAGAGAGAGAGAGAGAGAGAGCGAGAGAGAGGAGAGAAGAGAGAGAGAGAGAGAGAGAGAGAGAGAGAGAAATAGAGAGAGATAGAGGAGGGAGGGGGAAGTAAGAGGGGGTGGGGGGGGGGCTAAAATGACAACCAGGACAACCACCCCTGCACGAATGAACCCATTTAATGCTCTGTTTTGCTAAGCTGTCAAGGCGTGAACAATGTTGCAATGTTGCAATATTTTTTAATTGTAATAATGATGATTATCATCATAATGAACACTGTAAACAGTAAAAATAACAGTTGGGTAAAAGATTGGGCAATGTGATAGTGATCTTGTTTCCGGCCAACTCATGTCAGACTTTTTAAAAACAATGCACAGGGTGCAAGAGGTCGAGGTATAAAAAAAGGGGGGGGGGTTGCTTGGTGGTTTCCTTATATCAGTGATAGACTCTATATTTTTTAAACGCTCATGTTGAGAATTCACCTGTATTCTTTTTGGAGGGAGGGGAAGGAAGGGGTTGGCATGAACATAAGGGCACCGTTTGGGTAAGTACCTTACGAAGATTAAACCTTTATTTAATCTGCGGAAACAAATCTCACTGCCCTTTCTTTTTCTTTCTTTCATGTTCAACAATGCAAGATGAAAGAATTAGTAATGGTAGCTGATGATGACAACTGCACCCTGGACAGCAAAATGTTCTCAAGTTTAGAAAATCGACAGCAAATTATTTTGATAGCATCAAAAGCATAATAATTCTATAAATCATTATTATCATTCTCTCTATTTTCTTGTTTGTTTGTTTGTTTAGGTTGTTTGCTTGTTTGTTTCGCGGACAGATCCGCCTAAAATGTCATTACCTCCATCTCTTAGAGACTACACATTTGTGATCCCCCCTCCCAATTATCTGGACTAAATTAGCGATTGGGGTAAAAACATGTTTCCATCCTTCCAATTATTCAGCAAATTCTATGGATCTGCCGATAGTGCTGATGAAAGGTTCGCGAATTCAGGTATTCAAACTAACTGCATGATGAGAGAGAATACCCATATTTATACACAGTTTCTCCAACTGGGTTTCAGTTGTTCACAACATGGCGTACGTTTTTTTTTTTTTTGCTTTCCAAACAAAGCAATATTCCCAACATTGGGTTGTCCAAACTCTCAACGGCGCTACCCACATTCCTCTGCAGGCAGATTTACTCTTTTGCCTCAAACAATGCCTCTGGTCTTTAACTAAATAAAATCATGCAAAGTCATTTGCCATTTGCCTATTGTGATAACTAGACAATGACTTGCCTAAAGACTTAAATGATATGCGTATAATACTTCCTCCCCCCTTTCCAAAACACGTCAAAGGGAAATCCCCTTGCATATTCCCTCAATCATTCTTCTTGTGATTTCACTACTCATACCTCAGTCACACCGCCAAACCGATTCCAGAACGACTCTAAACTTACTGAATTGGTTATTCGTCTTTTAACGTAAATTCTTGTTTGGTGTGTTGGCGGTCTGGTCCCGGTCTCACCGGTGTGACTAAGGTATCAAGGTCTAGCATGGTGAGATGGTAAAAAAAAATCTAAGTCATCAAGGTTGTTTTTTCCTCCAGACTTTGAACCCGTTGAATGCATTGCAAACAAAGGCATATTTTCACACAAATCGTATAGTATAGT
Source organism: Strongylocentrotus droebachiensis (assembly GCA_035222895.1). NCBI lineage: Eukaryota > Metazoa > Echinodermata > Echinoidea > Camarodonta > Strongylocentrotidae > Strongylocentrotus > Strongylocentrotus droebachiensis. Next base: position 68,715 of record JAVYIG010000647.1, read on the forward strand.
TCCGGTTTTTGACAGGGGGAAGCACTAGCATATATATTTATATTTCATCATATCTTTTATTTGCATCTTGTTTGTTTTCCCGATCGGGTCTTAATCATGTATCAATGAATGAGATAAAACGAAAGTAAAACCTGGTCACGTTATAATGTACATGTAGCTAGACAAATCAACCTTTCTATTATTCGAGATGCCTGAAAGACCATGCCAGAGTTTGCAAGATTTATAATAATAATGATAATAGTGATAAATATGATGAAAATAATAATAATAATGTACCAGACTTTTCATTTCATTTCATTTATTTTCATATTTCTCATGTTACATAATCATTTCAAATAAAGTACAAATTGTTTTTTTTTCAATAATACATAATAAATAACAAAGATAAGTGGTCAATATGGAGTACTGATTTAACTAAGAGAATTATGATGGGACCTACATGAAAGCAAACTTGTAAAGCTGTAGGCCCCAGTGAAATAGTTTGTGGTAATAAATGGAGGACGGATATAATAGTGACCAGTCTAAATGAATAAAAAAATTAAGAAGGAAATAATAATAAACATGCGGTGGTGCTGTTTATATTGTCCCTTCCTTTCTTACAGTATAGACAAAAGTACACGTACTTAAATTATCGTACATATAGCTCATATCACAAATAAGTTTCTGTATTCATGGACAACTTACAGTAATTCTGACAGACACGAAAGAACGATAAGGATCAAATAATGTTACATGAATAGAACAATATACAAATATTTAATATAACAATATCACAATATGTAGTATAACAATATACCAAGAACAATAATACTCATCAATTTCCAGTTACATGTTGCTGATCTAAAGAGGTAAGAGTTAGACCATGAACCTGAACAATAATGCCGTTGCTGACTTTCTTCTTTTTTCTTCTCCATTTCATGCTAAAAGAAATAACTAACTAATGGTGAACTAATTTAAAAAGTGTGAAATATCTTAGAAAAGTTGCCTCTATTCTACCTTTAAAAATTATCGCCAGATCTTTTGATGTACATGTAGTATAGGCCTACGTTTCATTATGGTATATTATAATTTGTGTGGTATGTATAGAAAATTTGTTATTGAGTGGCAGTGAAAAAAAAATTATTTCTGTACAAAATGAGACTGGTTACTATTATACTTCTGAATATACTTCTGAATGAACATAATGTAACTTTAGGTTTGTTTCTTTATTATTTTGACTTCATCCAGTAAAGAAGCCTGAGGAGTGCAGACAAATATATATTTTTAAAATTGATATTAATTTCCTCATTGTAAAACTTTCAACAGGTGGGAATAATGTATCACTAAACCGGAAAATATAGACGAAATATAGAAGGAAAACATAAATAAATAAATAAAAAATGAAAAATAACAAAAGCGAACAGAATTCCTAGAAGTAATAAAATACATATAAATGTCAGACCCGCTGACACAACTAGAATTCGAATAATTATTTAAAACACACATTTTGTAATCAGTTGCATAGAGTAACAAAATGATTTGAATAAGGACGGGCACTTACATGTAAGAATACAATTACACACCACGACATCATGGGTCATAGATAGTATTCCTTCATCCTTCATACCAGTGGAATAATGAAATGAATCGAAAACAATGGTGAATGATTATAAAGTCAAATTCCAAACGATATAATTTACTCATACAGTCAAATCTGATTTGGTGACCACCCGTCTACATTTTTTGTTTCCCTTGAAAATGGTTTCTCATTGAAACATGTACTAAAGGAACTTTCTGCAAAGACCACTTTTTGTGCTTCCCTTGGGCGGTCGCTATAGACAGGTTTGACTGTATTTACAAAACTGAGAGTGAAGGAAAATGTGTTTTTACAAGAATTAACACCCCCCCCCCCCCCATCATGACGTCAGTATGTACAATAACTGATGGGGATTCCCCTTCAGTCTTCCGTATCTAGAGGTCAATCAAGGGTCATATTTGATAAAAGAAACAAAGTGACTTTTTCAAATATAAATACATTGTACAATTTCTACTCAGCCATGTTATGAATAAAAAGTAATATGGGCTTTCGTTTTTCAGCCATAATATATACTTTCGATGCATCGCATGCATCTTCATGATTGCATGATTTCAGAGATAATTATTTATTCCTTCTGAGGAAGAAGTTATCACACTCTTACAATACAAGTTCATCGGGATGATATCAATTATCATAAATGAGTTTTATGACATGTATTGCATTGTATTCCCTGTGTCGACTTTCATTGTCTATTGGCAACTAAATTAAACTAGTACACGTCCGAGAAAGGTGTCCTGCACTAAGAAGACACAGAAGCTATCAAACAGGTAGATTTTGTTGTTGACGTGCCATAGAACTCATTTCTAATTGTCATAATCTTCTTGGCACCACAATGGAAATCTAGTTGGCTCATCATTAGATGATTATTAACTCATGATTGTGTTCTGTGGTTCTTCTTTTCATTCACTTTTGGAGGGGACTGTCAAAGTCCCATATTTTGAATAATAATTTCAATAAATAAAAATAGCAATTTATTGTCTTTGCCTTGTGGTGCAGCTGATAATAAAAAAATAATGTCAGCACTCCGTTTCCTCGTTACCAGTGGTATTTGTGTTGTCAGAGACACTAGAATTACCTTCGACATTAATAGGCCAAGCGTCTTGGACAATGTCTGGCTCCTCGTCATCGAGGACTTCCACATCGGATTCAGCCGTCATCAGCGACCTCGGAATAAGGTGAAGGTGACATTCAGTTGAACCTCCTAAGGCCTCTCTCAATTTCTGCGCAACCTACCAATAAACCAGTCACACAAAAGGGATTAAAAGTTATTACAGTCAAAATATGTCATGGCATATATATATCTATACAAAGAAATATGCGGTAATGATTCCATAATTATAAAGCCCAAATTTGACGGTGATTGATTCACACCTGATGATTTAAGTGTGCGGTTTTCACTGGTGAGTGATCGCGCTAAAAAAAAAATGAATTTATCTCGATGACTTCCCTTTCATAGCATGTAACAATGAATTGTGTTGACTGTTACTCTTTAAAAAAAATTCTACTGAGCGTTTCCATTCTTTGATCAACAAAAAGTCAGTAGAACTGACATCATCATTCTATATTTGTAAAATGTATGATGAAATACATCTAATGTTAATATACTTCCTCTTACGCACCTGTGTATTTAGTTAGTGTGTATAGTTGACAAGGCCCGTAATGCTAATGTACATGCATTGGTAAATTAAAATGATTCCTTTACACCCATTAAACCAATCCAATAGTGTTTCTTGAATTTTCTACGGTAATCAACTAGAGAGAAAAAATCACATGATAGTCACAAACAATTAAATTTCACGAATATACATGCATATTCAACAAATCTTTTTTTTAAAGAGGGATGGATGGACAATGCATGATAGTTTATATCCTGTAATTAAACTTTCAAGGTTTAGAGTTAAAAAAAGGCCCTGAAAAAGATTGATATGAACCATCTTATGTATTATTAAGAATTATGATTTGCCAGTTTTGCCACTTACCCCAAATCAATCGTGCAATAGATTGACGCCCCTGGCTCAATATGTTATAGGTTTTCAATTGATGAAATAGAGGTGATCAAAATAAAAAATAAATTACCTGGTCTTCCTGGGTTCCTACTGGTATTTGTACACCGTTCATCTCCGCGATAGCAAGCTTCGGATTGCAGGTTTTCAAGACAGCTTCCACTGCGTCAGGTCTCTGTGTCTGATTTCAGTGGTGAAAAAAAAATACAATAACAGTATAATTTATGATTACATAGATGGTGGTTATGGACAGGGGTGGATCAGGGATTTTTGCAAAAAAGTGGGCAAAATACGAAAAATTTGCTGCCAAGCGAAGCAAATTTTTTTGGGGCCCCTTTTTAACTCCTAAAATTCCATGTAATAAAATGGGCTTCACCTTAAAAAGGGGCATGTTTTTTATTTGGGTTCCAAGGGCGGGGGGGGGGCAGTTGTGCCAGTCCGCCTAAATGAGGTTCTAGTAAAGTGGTTGCATTGCAAAAGAAGCTATCTAGGAATTGATAGGATAGGATGTATATACATTAAAAACGAGTAAATCATTTTTTTTGGAAAAGATAACAAATTGACTAAATCTCGATGAGAATCACAAACAAACAAAAAACAAAAAAGGCCAAGGGTAAATGGGACTTCACAATCATGTGACATCGCAGCAACATAAGCAATCATCATGATACAGACAATATAGACGGCAATGATAAGCAGACCTATTTACAAAGACAGAATAGTTATGAATACTATATACCAAATAATAAGCATCTAAAATAAGACTATTGATAATACCTTTGGGCCTGTGATATTGATGGTCAGGTCTTGGTCTCCATCTTTCATCGTGATTTCGACACCTCGTGCAACAGCCAACATTATCTGATACATGGAGAAAAAAATATAATATGAGTATACTCTGGTGAAACAGTGTTACTATGAGGAATAAATACAACTGAGACAAAAACACAACTGTATGGTAAAGACTATAAAAGTCACCCATGGGCCATTTTGATAGCCTAACATATCACCTATTCATTTTAATGAAGAGAAAATTTACTGAAACATAATATAAACTTAATTTTTTCAAGCAATACGGCCTGCAGTATTGAAGGTACTGAAGTTGCACTTCAAGTTGAGTTTATTATTATGTTACAGAGAGAATAACAATTTTACAACAAGAATACAATTTCAGCATTTTCAGGGAGATAAGTAAAGAACTATCATCAGACATTTTTAAACAATCTCTACATTTTTTTCAAATCTATATCTTTAAAAAGCTCTTAACATATGAACTCTCATAAATCTAAAAGCAAGAAATCTCTACAATAGGAGCGTAATTGACGGAGTATGTCTTTTCCCTTTGATTCATTTGAAGTCAAGATTTTATCGCATGGTGAAAAGTTCTACAAACCGTTGGTGCTTCAGTTTTTAGGATGTACTCTCTCAATTTGTCAGCGTTCTTGGGGGTAGTCCCTTCACCAGTAGTCCCCTCATCAGTTCTCAAGGCGATGGTGTCTCCAGGGTGCAATCTGCTATTGGACACCGATTGGGTCACACTGAGAGAAAATGAAATAAGATTCCGTTTTTGAAAATACCAAAGAATCCACATGTTGTGTAAATAATGGCTGGACGAAAACGATGGAAGCGATGAAGGTCGTATCCAGATTAGAAGCAAGGGGGAGGGGACTGCCCCTTAGAACGAGACTAAATTTAAATGTACATTAAAACAAAAAAGGGATAAAGTCGGTATATTCCTGAAATTCTTAACCAACCCCCCCCCCCCCCCCCCCCCCCTCTCATTCTTGTGCTTTGTCTTAAAGATAAACTCCAGTAGTGGTAAAAAAAAGAAAATTAATTCTCACAGAATCAAACGAAACTTACACTGAATGTTCAAGATTACAAATAAATGACATGTGCCAAACAATTTTGGAAGAAAATGTATACTGGCTGAGTAATGAGCATAGAAAGACAAGGAATCAAGGTAGTACCAACCCCGACACCATGCGTGTTGTCCCATACATAGCTTTCGGTGTATGTGCTTGTTACTTTACCAAGACTCGGTCAAATTTATTATGATTTTGATGACTCCAGAACCTTGCAGTGCACACCAATACTTACATGCTACATGATCAACTGTTTCTGATCCTTTCCACACCTTTTCTTTCACAATGCAATCGCATTACCAGTACTTAAGTTTATCTTTAATTACTGACATGATAGTTCAAGGAACTGAAAAACTATCTCATGTTATTCTTTGTTATTCTTTGACCAAGTACTTCTGGCATTATATGACAGGAGTTAACTTCCACCTAGCCTTGGTATATAAGAAAAGATTTAACCTTATCCTAGGTACTAGTCAAGCAATTAACTCGATATCTCATAACCAAAAATAATGTTTGTTTTAAAAGCCTTTAAAATTTCTTTCGCTATAGTTCTATTTTAATGAATCCCCTTTTTCCTTTCGCCATATAAATACCATAAAGAAATTAAAAAAAATCAAAGTTGGGGGGGGGGGAGGGGAAGAAGGAATGTCCCTTTAGATTAAAAAAGTGAAAAAGTTACAAATACTTCATGATAGAAGAAAAAAAGTGTCTAGTATAGAAATGCAACATTCCAATTATAATGAAAATTTAAGAACTGAATCGTAATGATTGATATCACCCACAAATAAATCAAGACGAAAAAAAATCTTGAATGTCAAGTCAGATACATGTATATGAGGTATTATTAACCGTATCAGACATCTGAGCAGGGAAATTTTTAAATGTTATTGCCCTCATGGTTTGACGGACAAGTGAACAAAATTACAATAAGTTAGTCCGCTCAGAAAAGTCAATGCGATTTTGTGTGTAATTTGGCGGGCAATATAGGTTATACAGTAAACCAATGCGCAAATATTTTAGCCCGCTCAGAAGAGTCAATGTGATTTGTGTGTAATTTGGCGGGTGATATAGGTTATACAGTAATCCAATGGACAAATATTTTAGCCCGCTCAGAAAAGTCAATGGCAAAATGCGTGTTAAACTAGTGCGCAATAATGTAGATCCAGTTGTAATTTACATCGCGCATCAGCTACTGTAATCTACATCGCGCATCGTGTATAATAAAATGCGCACTTTGCGCGAACTCCATTGTGACGTAACAATCAAACCCAAGGCAAACTGTTTGCAGTGTATCGAAAATCTGTCAAACACTGGATGAACAGTGCTGGTTTGACAATGTTTTTGCAACTTCTAATGCTAGGAAACCCTGTATAGCCTACATAATTTAAGAGTATAAGATAGTAAGAGTTTCTTGTTTGCTCTAGATGTCTGATGTGGTTAATAATAGTAATATTGACTGCCTAATTCAGGGCAATACGACTTGTCATATATCACCCTCACCTTCGGTTCGGGCGATATATGTCGTATTGCCCAGAAGGCAGTCAATATTACTTAAATGTTTACGAAATTGTTCGCATCAGTATTGCAACGATAACAAGATTAGCCATTGAATCTCGCAAAAGAAAAAAATGAAAATAAGTTCATTATTCAAAAAAAGAGGAACTATTGCTCCAAATTTCGAACAAAATTGTAACAAAGGCATGGATTTCTATAGAAAACTCAGTTTACCAATTTTTTTTGAAAATTTCCCTTTTTATACAAAACATGCCAATGGTGATAATTACTTCGATGAAAGAAATATGGAGCAGGAATGAATGATACAAAAGTCGACCTATGCAAACAAAATTATAAAAAACAGTTTTACCCAAAACCGTCTGTTCTTTCGCAGGCCGTGCACAATAAATATACATGTACAATTATAAGATAACACATATCATCACATACAAATATCAAAAACCAAGAAAGAACAAAATTATACAGAAGAAAAATGAAAAAAAAAAAAAAAGATACAACCCCCCCCCCCCCCCCGCCCCCATCAGCAATCATTCTTTCTAATCAACGTTTTTTAAAGTTTTTTTTTAAAGTTATTTAAATAAATATTTAAGCGTACGAAATATAAATATTATCTTCTATTTAAAATATTTTAAAGCTTAAACAGCAAAAACAGATTTTACAAAATTAATATTTATATTACCCGTGATTTGAATACAGAGAAAGTCATTTTTAAAAACATTTATATGTAACTGATTCCAAGATTGAATACCTTAAGCTCCTTTTCTTGAAATTCATATGTAGTTATGGCAGTTCTAAGGGCTTTATGTGCATTTCTCAAGCTAAAATAATATTATTTTGTATAACTAAACACTTTCTAAACCTACCAGATATATCATTTCTTGAATTTTTTTATTCAAAATACATTAAAAAATGTTTATTTCTCTGTTCTGATAGATTTTCTGTTTTTAAACAAACAAATAAATCTCGGAAAAGGGACTTCTATTCAACTTGGAATACCACCGAAGTGCCCTATTCTGCAATTTTTGCAAACTTTCTAAACTTCCTTTCCCGGCATTCCCCCAAATTAAACTACAGTAATCAAACTTACATTGAATTATTGATTTATAAAATATTAGTGCAGTTTGCTGTGGAACATAATTATGGTCCAAATCTTTTCAACATAATATATATATATATATATATATAAATATTGAAAACCTTCAAAGCGAAGCTCGTGCCAGGAACGTCAAAAAGAGATAATTATAAACTCAAGTTGCGGTAAGAACATAAAAATGTGAATACATATATTTGCATTTAGAAACAAAGATCAAATGAAGAAAATTATTACTTACACGATCTCATCTTGATAGTCCTTGAATTGATGTTGACTCAGAAGGTCTTTAGGGCAGTCATATATTATGTCAGTCAAAGAACTAATGAAAAGAGAAAATTAAAGCATAATGAATTATAAAATATACTTGGTTAATAAGGACATAGACTATGATTTAAAATAATTGAAAGACTATGAAAGAATGGATGAGTAAGGGAAAGATATGTAGATAGATAGATAGATAGATAGGTAGGTAGGTAGGTGGAGAGGAAAAGATAGAGAAAGAGAAAAAGAGAGATGAATATATAGAGATAGATAGGTAGTCCGTCAATTGGATAGATAGATAGGTAAGTGTGTAGGTAGAAAGAGAGAGAGAGAAATAGAGAAAGAGAGAGACGAAGATATAGAGATAGATAGGTAGAGAGGGAGAGAGGGAGAGAGAAAGAGAAAGAAAAGGAGAGACGAAGATATATAGATAATAGGTAGTTAGTTAGTTAGTTAGTTAGATAGATAGATTGATAGAGCGAGAGGGAGAGAAAAAGAGAGAGAGAGAGAAAGAGAGAGAGAGAGAGAGAGGGAGGGGGTACAAATATTGTTCTCCTTCGATCTGCTTGAAGACAGTCTTCGTTAATAAAGGTATATAGTTATTTATACGCAATTTGTGTAACACACTTTACAGAAAATTTGTAAGGTTTAAAATATTTTGAATAGTAGTTGAATCCTGCGGCACTCAGGGTCGTGTACATAATATGATGGGTACCTATTTCAAAATTCCGAAATGTTCCCAATATTTCAAACAGTTATTCCTTTGTATTGTTCTAAGTGGTACATGTAAGGATAATCCATAACAGCTTGCGTTTCCTATTCAGTAAATGACGTTTACGTATTAAGATGACATGCAGAGTATGAGAACAGTGAGTAAATCCAGATATCTTGACTATTTTATTATCATTTAAAATTTTAATTTCAAAATCTCATATCCTTAATGCTCGTTGAACAAAAGTTTGAATTATTACCGGTACTCAGTGGATTTCAAACTGCCGAATGACGACATATCCGACGTGCTATCACCGTCCGAGATTTCAGGCGACTCGCTCCCGGAGGCCGTACCGGTGAAGATTGGTTCGAGCACAACGTTTGGAATATTGGGAGTTTCACCGGAGTTTACTGGTCCAAAAATCTATTAAGAATAATATGAGGGTACTGTTTGTTATACGTTGCTATGTTTTAATACTCAGAGTCAGTATATCTATTTCCTTAGATTATTGTTCGTCTAGGAGTAGCTACAAGAAGACCACGACTAAATGATGTGAAGTCATTTAGATGAAATGGGATAAGATCAAGATGATCATACATGAAATCCAATTTTCCCCCAGAAATAATAATAATGCTGAATTTGCTGATGATAATGATATTAATTACAAATAGAGTGCTCATGATAATAATAACAATAACGATAATGATGATTATTATGGTGATAATACTGATAACTATAATAATAACAACAATGATAATGATAATAAAGATTATAATGATTATAATGATAATAATGATAATAATACTAATATCTATACATTTGATAATAATAATAATAATAATAATAATAATAACAATAATGATTAGATAATGATTCACTGAATTTGTTATTTCAAAGTGAACATTATCCACCACGTAAGGTGTTTAAGGCGCTCCTATATTATCCTGTCCATGCCGGCTATGCTAGGCTACCGCTTTCAGGGCTCGTAGCATTCAAAGAATCCCTTCCTATCGGTACGAATTTAACACCTGGGTGAAGAGAGGCAAATGTAGATTAAAATTTTCCAAAAGACATTAGTGCGGCAGCGAGACTCGAATCGCGAACCATGTGATCCATAGTCCGACAATGTATCCATTAGACCTCGACACCTCTGATGATGATGATGAAGGTGATGTAGAGGTATTGTGGTCCAGTGGAAAAGTCTCTACACTGTGAACCACAAGATGCAGGGTTCGAATCCCAGCCACAGCACTTTTGTCCTTCGACAAGACATTTATCTACACTTGCCTCATTCTACCCAGGTGATGTAAATGGGTACCTGGCACGAATAATTTCTTTGAAAAGTTTGAGCGCTGTAATGGCAGCCGTGCTAAAGCCATGGTAATAATAATGGAGCACCGGGAGTGGTAGACATAAGCGCTTAAGGAGACTCTATTGTTATTCTTGTTATTATTATTATTATAGATGATGATGATGATGATGATGATGATGATGAATTATGACCCGTTTAAATTGATTATACTTGCCGGCGTGGAAGTCGGTAGGAATGCTGAGATTGTTCGTAAAACAGGGGCCATTTTTCGTCTATGGATAATCTTATCATTCATTGTGTTCCTACGTAGAGGCTTAGACTCCAAACCCATCATCCGACAGAGAAAGACATTCCATTCGTCTAAATTTTCACTGGAAACAAGATATGAAAAATTCCCCCATTGATATCTGTTTTTCAAAATTATGATTAAAGGTAATACAAAGTTTTGGTATGGGGTCATGAATTTGGTTCAAATGAACATATTGGAAGCATATACGATCCTACAATATTCAGTGATCGTTGTCGCGGTCGAAATCGACTCTAAAGTTATGAAATTGTAAACAATAAACACCTTATGTTGAATAGCTCCCTCTCAAGGTCAAGATATTAATTAAGCTATAAAACAATGTTTATTGACTAAAATTGACTGATTAGCTATTCTCGTTCGGAAATTATATACCACAACTACATACTCTGAGATTTTCATGGTCGCAGCTACCATTGTACGGCCGTAGGAGCTATTTGAAATTTATCAAAATTTACCGGGAGCACCGGTAAATCTTTATATTCAATTTTTCTCGAAAGCAGAAGTGTTTTAGGGGCTAAAATTTCTGGTGTTTTTAATACATCCACAGGGGCATCCAAATATATTAAAATTGTAAAGAATCACTATCCACCCATTTTTCAAAATTTCCCAAAACTTTGTAATACCTTTAAGTATTCAATGCATTTAAAATTTCATAATTGTACAATTCTAAGGAGATATCTTGTGACAAATAATGGAATAGTAAAAGGAATTATGTCGTTTACTAATATACCGTTTGGATTACAAGTTTGTTTTGTTTATTCAGTGATTATTAATGTTTTACTATCTGCCATCAGAAAAAAAAGTGTAATACTTTATCAAGTTTAAAAACAGCTAGGTCTTACGTGATTTCTTTTAATCATGCAAAGAATTTACCTTTTTCTGCTTATCATTTTCCTTTTAATTTCTTTTTAACTGTTTTAACTATCACATGTATAATATTTCTCATCGTATGCATTATTGCATGTACTATATACTATTTTATAATTGTATATATTCATTATTAGTGTTTATATCACACAGGGAGCCTTATAATTGTGTAATACCAACACTTTGTTGAAAAGGTACCCTACTCCAACACTGTTTGAATAAATGAATAAAAGAGTAATTCGATCGATAGATAAAGAAAATATATTATCTATTTATGAAATAAATAAATTAATATATAAATAAATAGATGAATATATACATAAATAAATAAATAAATACATGAATAATAAATTAAGCCATTAATATCAAACTTGCAAATTAAAATTTACCGTGACTCGTCTGTGAAATCCAGAAGGATGAACTTGGCTTTCCTTTTAGGTCCATATTCTAAGCAGAGGTATTTCTTCCCCTGCTCTACAATTTTACTGATTTCACGAGGTTTTAGTGTCATAAATTCAGTTTTGTCTTCGTAATCGACAAAGGATACGACCTCTCCACGAGACGAAGACATCGATGTCGTGAGCAAGATTTTCATCTTCGTCTGAAAAGAAGAAAGTAAATCTTCAATATAATAATGATATTAAATACAGCCAATGAAGTCGAATTTATTCCCTTTCTAAACTTTGCACACATTATCCAGAATGTGGCTTTTATTTTTAAGCAAGTACGACAAACATAATGCTGAAGCTTCTGAAAGGATTTTACAAACGATTTTATTGAATTAATTTTTGATTTGATGTTCCTCTCATGTACATCTATCATATAATTTATTTTACCACATCTATCCGCCTCTCTGTCTTCTATTCATTTTTCTCTGCATGTTCTTCTTTGATTTTACTATTGATGTCTCTCTCTCTCTCTCTCTCTCTCTCTCTTTCACGCACTCTTTTTCTCTCTCTCTTTCGCTCTTTCTCTTCATGTCTGTCTGTCTCTGTCTCTATCTCTATCTCTCTCCCTCTCTCTCTCTCTCTCTCTCTCTCTCTTTCTCTGTCTCTCATTTCCCACCCTATATAAAGAGCATGGCTTACATTTTCAGATGCATCATAGGGGCTATCTGAAGTCATGAACGATACCACAACTTCTTTCCTCTTTTCACCACAGGTAGAAGGTTCTGATGAATCTGCAGTCGCCATCGTGACTCAATCCTAGTGATTTTGAGCAAAATTATAAAAGAAATTAATATTACCCCTGGGACAGCAATGGTACCCCCAGCCCCCCCCCCCCCCCCCCCCCATCAACAAAACAAAACAAAGTTGTTGGCCCATACCTAAAAAAGAATGCTACTAAGAGCTAAATGTCAGTTAAATGCTTTTCTAAGGTTAAACCTCATTTGTTTACACATTTCACTTTACAAAGTAAACTTTGGGAAAGCCTGTAAATCTTTGGTTTAAAAAACGTCAGTACCCGAGCACAATAATATATTTACATGATGCAAATGGCTACCTTAACGGCTTAAGGTAACCATCTGCCACTGTTCGCTTTCCCTAGTTGCATAATCCTTTTTATTACCAATATATTTTAGAAATAGAAGGTTGTTTTCATTTTCTGAATAAGGTTACAAAGAATACAGCATCATAATATGTACAGAGTTCGCGCACTCAGGGCACAATGTGATCACATATACACTTAGCATATCTCATAGGATGACACATATAGATTTTATTTCTAATAACCAAACAAATATTGATTACAAAAAAGCTACAATAATTATGTTTATTTCCCAAGAACAATTAATTTTAATGACATGCTTATGATCAAACTCATTAGTACAATAAGTAAATTTCATAAGGTCTCTTCAAAACGTACTGGTTAAAAAAAAAAAAAAAACATTATATAAACGGCACCTGTCATTCCTATTCCATATATCCCTAAGCTCAATGAAACTCTACGCCAGTGTACGCGCTCTAAAACACTGTAATATCATTATAATAGTCTTCTAGTAGGCTATTCCAGTACGATAGTACACATAATAAAAATCCATAGAGTAAATACAACTTTTATATCAATTATATCAACCATGATTACCTGATATTTAGTAGAAACTTTTTGTAGACAAGGGTCTAATTCCAATTATTTAAAATCCCTGGCATGTACAATCGAAGAAAGAAAGTCACCATCTCATCATTTCCCCCAAATGCGAACTATTAGCAAAATTGATCCATGATCCATGATGTTGAAGTGAGAATGGTATTGCTATGAAGCCGGCTGCCAAACACGATGTGAGAATAACTCCTAACGTTGGCTACTGCATAAAATCAAATGAGGAAGCGATGGTGCCAAATTGTGCGACTTGGACAAACAATAATTATGAAGCATTCATGCATTTCAATTGTACTCATAGTAGGGCATCAAATCAAAGAAAATCATTGCGAAATGGCTTAAAGATGAGGGGATTCACAACTCTTGTGTTGACTTGACAGATTAGGGGGGGGGAGAAAAACTCTTTTGTCAAAGAAGTTTGCAATGGGGTTACTTTTTTTTAATAGAATATTTGTTTTTTTCTTTTGGTGGCATTTTTTAATTTCAATTTTTATTTTTCTGAAATACTAAGGGGAATCTCTGCCATTTTGTGAAGGGGGAAGAGTCCCAGATATAAAACGCAGAGTGAATTCAGACCAGAAAATGTTCGTATGAAGTGCTCATTTTTTTCGCTCTTCATTGTTCATGCTGTTTTCCCTTTCTTTCATAAATATTTATCTTTAATCATTTTTTATGAAGTAATGAGTTTTTTGTTGTTGTTAGATATGCATTGTTTATAGTTTATTATGTTAGATGATAACCTTTTACGTCAGAAATTTTATTTCCATGATCTGAAATAAACTGAATGGCGTAAATACCGATGATTGGCCTTTTGCCCAAATATCTAGTACAGACCAATCCCCCCCCCCCCCATAAAACAAAAATCAACATTACAATCCGCTATAGTACCCCCCCCCCCCCTCCTCCTCCTCTTTCAGATTGATTTTCTTTTCCTGATTGATCACAAGATAGGCCCTGATATACAGGTATTAACTGATACATGTATTTCAATATGGTAATTCCCCCCCCCCCCCCCCCCCCCCAATACTCCATGTCATATCGAAGGACTTTAACTGGGATCTTTACACAACACATGTCAAGTCCAAATGGACTTGTGTCCAGGCAGGATGTCTACAGGTGTCTACGAGAGGGCGGATGGTGTAGGAAAAGCAAACATATGAATTTATTGGTACCCGTATTTTCCACATCCATATATATATATATATGCTTCCTGAAGGTGTTTAAATTCTGACCATGCAACAGAAGATTTTGATAAAACTCTGACAGTCTATTTTGTATACACAGCATTTTCATATCTTTCTTATTCAAATTGTATCGTAAGATATTTGGAAAAATTCCTATGTTGTCAATCTAATATCTGAATAATGATTTCCATCTACAAGTTTGTTCATCCAATAATTTGCTTATCAGAGATAAATACAAAGAATTTATTTTCGATTCTATGTCTACCATATCAAGACCACCATCTAACTTTTCATTTATACAGACATTTCTTTTCACTCTTTCTCTTTTTGAACTCCAAAGAAAAGCATATATACTTTTATTCAATAACAAAATTAGGAGCAGGTACTACAGTTGCCGTAAAAACAATTTGCGAATCGATTAAGGCTTTGATATTAACCACGTGACCATAAAACGTTAATATTCTCTGTTTCCAGTTTTTCAATATATTTTGAATTTTTTTTCGATTTTCTCATCCCAAATTAAACATTCACTTTCCCTTTATTCTTCCCGATATATATTCCCAAATATTCATTGGTTGTTCCGTACTTTCCTATCATTCTCCATTCGCATAATCTGTATTGATCTTCATTATTTTAGTCTTGTCCCAATTCACTTTGGGACCTGCTACTGTTCCAAAATTTCGGACCTCTTCCATAACCTTGATCAATGATTCTGAATTATTTACAAAAATGGTTGTGTCATCTGCAAATTGAGATATTGTTATGCTTCCCTATGGTTCAAACAACGTAAATTGTCATTATAAAGAAGATGAAATGTCATGAATTGTAAGGTATACATTTTTACGCACACCAATGATTTTTCAGAGTTCCAACGATAGAAGCCATGGTCCAAAAATAGTGTATTGTGTGTTTCATAAGGAATCGTTTTCAACCAGACATCATATCGAGGATGTACCAGACCTTGATTAAATAAACAGTGGCATGCCTCATCGCTAGAGGTGAATGAACTTTAGATATGTGGACGAGTATACAAGTAACTCATAACAACCACTTAAATTATTAAAAATGGTATGCCTTTGTGTCGTCATTCTAAATAATAAGAGGGCGAATTCTCATTATGACTTTAATCTCAAAACTATCATTGAAACTATTTGTTCACAAAAAATATTGCCATGAATGTAAATGTAAAAACAAACAAAAAATGTTTGTTGTATGTAGGCCCATGTATTTTCTTTGATGAAGTGGGATGTTTCGATTCCTCGTCCCGGCTTAATCTTCTTTATGAATTTCCTTCATCAAATTCCTTTTTTTTATAATTATTAATCTTTTAAGAATAACAAAGGAGTTGTGAAAACCATAATACATCAGGATCATATTTATATACAAAAAGGGTATTCACCTGCATGGTTAAGAGCCTTACATATAGAATTCAAAATAAAATGTGCTATTGTTGTAATTCTAGGCGACATTTCTTTTTCTTCAACCTCCTCTTCTTCTTTTTTTTTTCCTTCATCTTCTATTTCTAAGACATAAAGATGTAAAGGAAGAAAACACAAGAGGCTTTCTCCCCCTTTCTCTCTCTACCCTTCTCACTTTCTCTCTTTCTCTCTCTCTCTCTCTCTTTATCTCTCTCTCTCTCTCTCTCTCTCCCTCTCTCTCTCTCACACACACAAACACACACACACATAAACTTTTCCCACTACTTTTTTCTTATTCATCACCGTGTTAGCCAGTCGTTCTTACCTGTACCTACGACGAAGCACAAGTACATTTTTTTCACAGACAATGTTGGAAAATTATTAAAGAATATAAACATCTTTGTTTTAATTACAATAAAATATATTCCAGACAGAATACTCATGTCAATAACAAGTTTTCATTCTATAGATTAGTATGCACTTCATCATTCATTCACTATAAATATGAATTTTACATGTATAAGTGATATAGACTTTACTATTTCTGAATAAGTAGTACTTAAATAATACAAGAATAGTACTCTTTAACATATAAGGTTATGACATCAGCGTAAAACTAGGATAAAAGTATGTATGCACCTGAAATCAGCTCAATATTTTAACAATCTTTGTATCAACAAAATTATCACATTTGTGGTATTTAGGTACATGTTTATCTAAGTTATGTACAACATTTGAACAAAATGCCAATATATCTAAACGAATCGTCACCACAATATAGACCCATCATAACTATACATAATGTACTTGATAGAGGAAATACGAGGTGATGTCAAGCTTTTGTTCTGTTAAAAATAAAACGATAATACTGAAAGAAGAAGATGAAAACTTATGAAAAATTAACCAATCTTTATAGTGGTTTTCTAATGATCGTGAAATTGGACAAACAGAGAGTAAAATGAATTACAGAAAGCTCCGGCAGAATGAGCTATAAAATATCTAATATAGGTTTATAGACAAAATTTTCTTATCAATAGATAGTTATTCTTTACACCAGTATCTCAATATACTATTTAAAACATTTTCTGAATAATCTGTTGAGCAAATATGAGGGCTTTCGTACAATTGTATTTGTAAAAACCTGTCATTCACTGCGACTATCTAAAGGATAGGATATAAAACCTTATATACAAAACACCGACTGAATCTTTTCCTCACATCCAATTTGAATACAGTTATATATAGTCTCCTCATACTCATTTTAAATACAATTATTTTAAAAAATTGTTCATTTAATCAGTGTCAACATTTGTGAAGGTCAATTTTATTTAGAACTTAGCATTCTAAATATAAGTTCAAACCATGACCGGATATATAACTTCCTCTTTTTCACTTTTCGATGTTTTTTATTTCTTATTTCCACTGATTGTGAATTACCCTGGTTTCCTTCCATAGAGTGTTACTGAACATACATATTACATCTGATATTTAACAATATTAACAATTACTCAACGAAGTCATAAAATTGCACTTTTTCTATGTATTTGTTAGTTTCGTGTTTGGGTTTACAGTTCTCTGAGTTTATGTTTTGATGTGTATGTTTCCGGCCCCGCTATGAACATATTGGGTTCAACATGGTTACAAGGTACCTAATGAGATCTAAACAATACCATTTGCAAGTTATATCTACAATTACAAAGCGTTTCAAAATGTCCTGCTCAAACAATAATACAACCCTACAGAAATGAAAGCTAACATTAACAAATATGTAACAACCCATGTTCACTGACAAAATGAGAACCCTTCTTGTTCAACAAGGTTGCAGAAACGGAAAGGGAAATCATTATCTCTGGCAGGTTTCTTGGAGAGGCCCTGAGTCACCCACACTGAATAGTTTCAGAGCAATGACACGAACATTGATGTATACAGATGCTACGGATGGCACTCATTGCCACAGAGTTCCATCAACAAATTTCTTTGACCTTAACTTTTATGGCATTAAACGCTTGCCATATAGAACACAAGCATAAGAGTGCTAATGCTGTTCTCTGATGTACAGACAGCTCCTGTAGAAAAAAGATCTTCTAACTTTAGCAGAAAGATCTTCAAGTTTAAGAGGAAAGATCTTCTAGTTTTCGAAGAGAGATCTTCTGATTTTTAAAAGTGAACTTCTATTCATCTACCATGTCATGTGCTTGCTCTTCGTGCGTAGCATCGTTCTCTTCGGCCAAAGCGTCCATCAACGACTGTGGAACAAGACGAAGTGTTATACCTCCCTTTGAGGTATCAAGAGCTTTTCTCATACTCTTTGCAATCTGCAGACAAATAAATAAACCAGAAAGTAACATGAGGCACTGCCGGAGATTTTGAACGGGATAGGGGAACAACGTACTGACATCTTTTACGACAATTTTCCAATAAGCAAATAATAAAAGTCTTGATATTGTGATATTTCTGTTGAGGGCCCAAAAGAGCGTCCCGCGATGTTCAAATAGAATCTGCCGACTAATTTTAAAATTCTCCACAAATCGTAAAGATAATTGCTTACAAAGATTTTTTTTAAATGTATTTACAAAAAAAGCCCACAGAATCTGTAGAGAGTGTGTGACAACTCCACGCCCCCTCCCCTAATGAAAAACACAAATAAAATAAAATAACACTGACAGTCCATTAATAATCAAAAAATGTTCTAAGGTCTCCTAAAGATCCCACTGTCCTTAATCCGCAAGTTTTTCTTTACATTTTTTTCTAAAAGAGACGAAGAGTATGTTTGTGAGATATATTTGTTTGCTGATTGACTTACAAGTCAATGAAGGATGAATTTTACTTGCTTAGTTCCCTATAAAGTTCTTTGTTAAAAATTGTTGTTGCTAGTTCTTTGTTACATGCTATTTTTGCAAGTCCTTTATCCAATGTTATTTCCGATGGCGTATTGCCAATTTTTTTCGTAATAACGATGAGACAGCATATAATTATGTGGTAGTGACACAACTTGTATAGGCACCTTCAAAATTAGGCCTCCGTTTGTCAAACTGCATTTTATAAATATGATTTATTTTTGATTATTTAATACCGTTAACAGAAATTTGGATTATAAAAATACTCTATAAACAACGAAGAAAAAGAGACAGCGAACAAAACAAAATCAACGACAAAACCAAGTTCGGTCTATCTTTAACCAAGTAACCGAATGATGTACCCACCCCCGCAGGATATATGGATGACATTCTGTTGTATTGGGTGGACGATTTGTTGGGGATGTTGGTGATTTTCTTTTTTCGGATTTGTGCCCATCGGTTACTAATTTCATTATTTGTTGTTCATGTAGTCTGATTTATCCTTGATGCATTATATGTGAATGGTGTGCGAGTGCAACGGACATCTTATGAAAATGTTGTATTCACCTGGTCTGGTTGAGAGCCGATGTCCACAGGGGTGTTGTTAATCGCTGTGATGGTAAGGTTGGATCTCTCTGGCATCTCAGCATAATGTAGAGAACAACACGATGTACAGGCTCTGATGATCGGATCTACTGTGTCCAGTCTAACCGTCTGTGACCGGTGGAGGAACCAAAGGTTGAAAAACAAAAAGATCGAATTAGGTCAAAACTAATATTCCTTGTTGCCCATGATGGCCCATCAAAATCGCAATAATTTTGTTTACCTCTTCTAATAAAATAATTCATATGTCAGACAAAGTTTATATCTTTCCAGAACTTTATTGATCAATCTATTCATAGAGATTGATAAATAAAGTCATGAGAGCCATAAAATATTAGTCTTATTGTCACAATCATTTCAGGGAAAGAGGCAAGAAATCATTATTTCAGCTTTAATGGGCAACAGTGTAGCTTGAACGAGGCATTTACAAGCAAATTCATTTCTACTGAGCATGAATAAGGTTATAATTATTCATGACTTTCTTAAATAGTTATCTTTTCAGTAGTGAAGAGAAAAAGACCATCACGAATAAAAAGTAACATAATTGCTACAAATGTATATGAATGTTATATATATTGTACGCAGCTAAATAAATTAAATAAAGAACACATTTATTCACAGAGAGGCTGTGGTTACCCAGTACTATTGTAATCACATTATAAAATAGATGTTTAATCAAACATAATACCATATTATGGCAATGAATGGATTAACGCCTGTTATGTATTCTGTATATTGAGTTATCAGCTTATGTTTATGCATTCATGGTACGAAGTAGCATGAATTAATTTCAAGTATGACATACCTGGGATCCTTTGATATTGATGATCAGTTCATGTTCTTCCTCTCTTGCAGTACAAACAGCGCCTCGTACAATAGTAAGAACTATCTAAATATTTGAGAAGGAAATGAACAGGCATAATGTCATTATAATGATATAAGTATCCTTGTAAGATGCGTGAAATGGCAAGTAGATAACATGAATTTATTCGTCTAGGAAGGGCATTAAATCATCAGCAAAAAAACAATATTTCCGATTTTTTTTTTTTTTTTCTCATTCAGGACGAAGTTTTCAAACAAGTGGTTTAGTCCAGAAATGACGCTTTCTTTTACACTTGGCATTTGAACCAGAATCTTTTTTACTTTTCAATATAATTAGTTTCATTACTTTATCATCGACTTCGAATACAGCAATTTCACTTAATTTTTCTTTACATCAGCTACCTATTTATAAAAGAAGCGAGAAGAAGAGGAAGAAGAAGAAGAAGAAAAAGAAAATAAGGAAGAAGAAGATGAAAAAGAAGAAGAAGAAGATGATGATGAAGAAAAAGAAGATGAAAAAGAAGAATAAGAAGATGATGATGAAGAAAGAAGAAGAGGAAGAAGAAAAGGTAGAAAAGGAAGGAGAAAAAGGAGAAAAAGAAGAAGATTATACAGAAAAGAAGAAAAAGAAGATGATGGAGAAGAAATGAAGAAGAAGAAGAAGATGCAGAGGATGAAGAAGATGAAGAAGGAGGAGGAGGAGGAAGAAGAAGAGGAGAACATGCACATAGAAAGGATAATTCTTTAAAGATTTACAAATAAAATTATGACGAATGTTGAAAATATATTACGAACCGTCTGTTCGGGCGATGTTCGGATGTGCTCGGTCATTTCTCGGGCGTTCATCAGGAGACCTCCGGCATTCCTCAACAATATTTTGTCTCCAAGATGTAGCTGCCGAAGAGGAATTGCATCCTTCACACTCCATAGTCATAAGCATAAATTCAACAAAAAAATGTGTACAACCTAATTACATTCGCCGAACACCATTCTAATTCCAAAAGAATTCAATAATTATAAATTGTTTATCTAGTTTTATACATACTTCTTGAACAAACGTTGCTCTTGAAGGCTCTTTTTATGTATCCATTTACCTTGACTGACTTGTAAATATGACCATGTAAATATTTGTTTTAAAAATCATTGCTAAAAGCATAGACAACAAAAGGCCCTTTAAACCTTATGAACCTCTAAAAACCGCCTTCTGGAATACTCTCCAAAGAGGGAAGAATTTGCATACAATGTGAGTGGCATGTGTGCATGGTTAGCCTGAAACCGATTTAGAACAGGGCTATTACCGTGAACAAAAAGAACAAATATCTTAAAGGGTCGATTCAATCAAACTTCACATACACAGTTAGTTATGAAATTGTTATCAATGATTAATAATCTAGTAAAGAAGAATGACTGATTATTATAAGATTTTGGAATAATTTTTCTTAAATTAAATATAACAAATCTTTATAACAAGTTCAATAAATCTTACTGAAAGTCAGACACGAAAACACTGTGCTCAGATGTAGGTTCACAGAATTACACAAATAAGTTGTACTTATACTTACATAACGTCGTCTCCACAGTCCTTGACTTTGAGTTGTTGCAGATCTGAAAGGTTGAACTCTTTCTCCACCGAGTACTTTGCCAAGTCTGCAAGCCTTGGACTAATGAGAGAGAGAGAAAGAGAGAGGGAGATAGATAGAGAGAGAGAGAACATATAAATAAACTAAACAATAATTTATACAGATAAAGGACACTTTCAGGGAGAGGAATATACAGATGACAAAGAAAGAGAGAGAGATAGACAGAGAAGTAGCAAACAGATGAAGGCGAGTTACATTACATGTAGGCCTTTACAATCTGATAAAAGATTATAAAACAAGAACCAATATGACGTGTATAATTTTCATTTATATAGATACAGCAATGTAGATATCCACATAATGTCAGTTTTCTACACAAATAGAGTATTGATCATTAATACTGGACTATAGTGTATACTCTACATTGTCCTTGCATGAAAATGCGAATGTATAATGAATTATTATTACAATTTAAGTACTGCATACGCTGTGCGATATTTACTTATGTTTTCATTTTAAATGAAGTTGAACTACTATTTTGTGTAATTATCAGAAAAGCCAGAAAGCGATGTATTTAATGCAAAGAGGTACATTCTTTTTAGTTTTGTTAATGACCACTAAACTTCATATGCATAGTGATAAGAATTACATACCTGACATCAGTATCGAATGAATGCAAGCTTCTAGGGCGGGGGTCATTTTCACTCGTCTCACTGTTAAAGCTTGGGACTCGCTCTAATTCGATCGGTGAACCCGGTGGAGAAGTAGGTGCTACCGGAGGAGATGGAGGAATTTCCTGTTCAGAATCGGAATCAACCTGCTTCGTAGGGAACACATTTAATAATTTTTCAATCTAGACTTAAGTACTAAAAAAATGTGTCTCCAGAAAAATTTAGAAGTCTGCATTTTTTTATTGTAACGTTGTTCTGATCAGCAGAATAGAAAGAATCTAGCGAACATTGAAGTCAGATGCGCTGAAAAGTAGGTCTTCACTTCATAATAATTATGAAACAAACTGTGGGTCACTAGCTCATTGGGCAAACCTGTTATTTTAATATTCATCGCTGCTGGGTTGGGAGCAATAACCCAGTTCGTAGATACTATCAGCGCATGGGCAGATAACAGTCATTTGTTTCCAAACTGTAAAACCCATCGAGACGAATACTGATATCGTGCTCATGAAAGTTATGTAATCAGTATTCATTTATGTACCGACAGTACATTTATCTGATACACATGTGGAAGTATTCTTCTCAAGAGGCAAACAAAAGATATTCATGAAGCACCTCCATCACTTTGGCAGTAATTATTCTAAAATGCACAAGTGGGACTTATCCATCGGGTAAAAGATCTGTGGATATTTGGGGGTCATGCGTACCTAATGCTATGGTCACATTACCCAAAAGTAGCCTGCTCGGCGACCGAGCGGCGAGTTTTTAACCAATTCTGCCCGACGGCTGCCCGGCCACCGAGCGGCGCCCGCCCAGGCACCGCTCGTTTTTAGGGCATCGCTCGGTCGCCGCTGAAGTTTTAGCGCGGAGTTAAAATTTGGGCGGCGCCTGCTCACTTTTCACTGGCCGCCCAAAATACGCTCGGTGCCTGGGCGGTCGCCGCCCGGGCACCGACCTAATCGCTGGGCGATGCCTAATTCCAGCAGCGACCGAGCAGGCTACTGATCGGTCGATCGCTGCTCTGATTTGTGACCATAGCTTAAGCTAATAGGGACCGTAGATTTGCAAGAAGACAATGTGGATTGCTACGCTCGACGTCCTTTTAATGCACTGCCTTGAATGGACGTCACACGTATCAGTCCACGCAAATGTAAAAGTCCCTATTTACGAACTACTGGTCCGCAGCATGTATGCTTCCACCCCTTTCATGTTTTCAACCCACAAGGAAACTGTAAAATCCGCTGACCATTCTTTTCTTTTGTATTGTCAAAATGTTTGTTTTTGGGGTTGGAGGGGGGAGGGGGAGTTACATAATTATTGTTTCCTGAATTGTGCCCCCTCCCCCGTTTTGTGCACAAAATCCTGGCCTCACCCCTGCTTACACTGACCTGTTCAAAGTAATCGCTATCAGGAAAGGCTGATAGAGTTCTTTCCATCCTCCTCCTCCTCCTCATTACAGCTGGTAGCTCAGATCTCACTCTTCGTAGGGCAGGGTTAGGAACATGTGTCTGGCCAGTATATCGACAGAGTGCCTCCTGCCATTCGTCTGTTAATCTCCTACAAAAAGACATTGCACATAAAATCAACATTCCCCTTTAGCTTATCAAGTTACGTTTCTAAATTATGATATTTTTGGGGTGATTTAATAATAATAATGCTTTTTTTCGTAGTGAAGTTCAACCCAAAATGGGTTCTCAAAGAGCTCAACGTACAAAGGTAATATACATGTAAATCATTATAGAAATAGATAAAATGTCGTCGTTTTATAGCGCGCACTATGATTATATTGATTGATCAACGAGTTTAGATCGGCTTTGGCTTGTCAGTCATACAAACTGCTTTTTATGAGAGTTGGAGCTTTCTCTCAAATATAGTAAAGGCACCCAAATTCTGACACCCTGTTTTATTATATTTTTTAAAATTATCTTTCGTTGTTGCCTAGGTGAAAATCTTATCCTAGGTGCCTGGGGAAGCCCCCTTGATAAAAGCTTGTGTGGGCATAATACATGTCAATTATCGATCTTTCTTTGTAGTGCATGTGTCACTAAAGAGACCGCACAAATTAATATTTTGTATTTCTATTAGCGTTTAGATTTTGAGATTTTCTTTTTCAAACACTTTGTTTGAACAGGTTGGTATAGGCTAAAAAAAGAAGAGGAAAAAGAAGAAGAAGAAGAAGAAGAAGAAGAAGAAGAAGAAGAAGAAGACGAAGAAGAAGAAGAAGAAGAAGAAGAAGAAGAAGAAGACGAAGAAGAAGAAGAAGAAGGGGATGGGAGAAGAAGAAAAAGTGCTATTTACTCTGAAATACTTACTTGGAGTCAAATTCCAAGAATATAACTGTACGACCACTGGGTCCACATCTTAGAATGAGTATGTTAGTTCCTCTTCTCTTCTCGACTTCCACCACAGTTGTAGTCGTATTGTGATCAGGTTTGACACTCTCGAAGAAGTTTAGTCGACCTCCCTGTAACTCACAGCATTCTTCACGTTTATTTTTCTTTAAAAAAAAACATTTCAAAAGTTATGAAAAAAGTTGTTGTCAATTATCACTTATACTGCGAATAAGCTCTCTTGTTTAACATAATTACTTGACAAAAATACTTGTTTTAATGAGGGATGAAAGCAAGTAACCAAACCAAGTAATCTTTATCTACCTATTTTTTTATATTTATTTTTAGGTTAACATATTCTCAAACAGTTTTGCGTTCTTATGAAGGTACTTTTCTTGTAACTTTCTTTCCTTGAAAAAAATATGATCATTTATCTCCATTTCTAGCCTACAGTTTGAATTTTTTATCATACAGAGGTAACTGAAAATAATGCAATACTAAAAAGTGCAAGCATTACATAATTAATTATAAAATGATAAAGTTTGAATATAAATATTTCTTCATTGTTTATATTATTCGTTTATACTGCTACTCACATCCGATTTTATGGTCATTAGTATACATGTAAAATTAGACATCGTAGAATGAAAAGGTAACCTATGAGTCTGTTATGACCTAGCCTCTTGTCGATGCCCTCGCGCTGTTGGAGTCTCTAAATTCTGACGAGCGAAGCGAGTCAGAGAAACCGAGGCGCTTCTCTGACTCGCTTCGCTCGTCAGAATTTAGAGACTCCAACAGCGCGAGGGCATCGACAAGAGGCTAGTTATGACCCTGACTTGGAGTAAATTTTTAATTCTAGGAATCGGATAGGAAGTTAAAGGATACCCCATGTAGAGAAAAGTCACCACCTTAGCACATTAAGAACCCACTATACTATTCGTATAAGAGTATATTATAGGGACCACTGCACAGCCCCAATCAATTATTCCGGGAGGAGATGCCTGAGGTGACGCCAATAGGTAATGATAGTTTTTTTAAAGAAAAATGTATATGAAAAAAGATAGTAATTCTTACTTCGAAGTGATCTCTTGAGTAAGCCATGCTGTCATTTCCGTATGATTGGAATATTTTTACGATGGCCCTCATCTCAGCTCGGTATGTCACCAAATCCGCCATTCTAGATTTTAGATGGAATTTATAATCAATAGACGGTGTCACACAGAAAAATCCCTGGAAAAATCCCTGGAAAAATCCTTTCAAGGGAGAATTTTCTTGCTTCGTTAGAGGATTTTTAATGGGATAATTGACGACAGACAGCAATTAAGAGGAAAACTAAAATCGGGATAACTAAAATCCGGATTTTTGGCCTCTGTGTGACACCGCCTAATGTTATCCATTTCTTTCTTTTGAGTAAGAGGAAGAAATCAGGAAAAGGAGAGCAAGAACAAGACCAAAGAGAACAAAAAGAACAAGCACAAGAAGAATAATAAGGGGAGGGAAAGAAAAAATACGACGAAAACAAAGATGAAGAACATGAACAAGAACAAGAAGAACAAAAAGGAGAGGAAAATGAGGAGAAGAAGAGGAAGAAGAAGAAGAAGAAGAAAAAGAACAATAAGAAGAGAAGACGATGAAAAAATGGAGGAGAAAAGAAGAAGAAGGAGAAGATAGGAGAAGGAGAAGATGAAGAAGAAGTTCAGAGGAGTAGGATAAAGAGGAAGAGAAAGAGGGGGTAAGTAGGAGAAGAAAAAGAAGAAGGGAGAAGGAGGAGAAGTTAGAAGAAGAATAATGAGGAGAACGGTAGGAGAAGAAAAAGAAGAAGAAAAGAAGGGGAGAAGTAACAGAAGAAGGAGGAGAAGACAAGAAGAAGGAGAAGAAGAAGAAGAAAAAGAAGAAGAAGAAGAAGAAGAAAAGAAGGGGAGAAGTAACAGAAGAAGGAGGAGAAGACAAGAAGAAGGAGAAGACAAGAAGAAGGAGAAGAAGAAGAAGAAAAAGAAGAAGAAGATAATGATGAAAAAGACTAAGCACGAGAAGGAAGAGGCGGAGGAGGAGGGGTAAAAAAGAATATTCTTTTATAAATAAAGAAGTAGAACGCGGAATGGGAAAAGTAATTCAATAAAGAAGAATTGAGCCAGAAGATTACAAAAAACTTGGAATGGAAGAGAGACAAAGAGAAAGAGGTGGACGGAGAGAGAGAGAGAGAGAGAGAGAGAAAAAAAAAACTTTGGGACTATGTACGAGACATGAAAAGAAATCTATTTTAATTTGAATACATTTTTCAAGTACATGTAGTTATGATGGTAAATCCTTCCACTTGTCTATATTGTTTTTTAATATTTCCTAAAAAATGCTTCTTTACCCCCCCCCCCCCCCCCCCCTCCCGCTTATTCAGCGGCTGGCTGAGTCGGCGGAAAATATTACCTCGAAAATTGGACTCCCCCCCCCCCCCCCAACAACAAAACAAAAACAACAAAATCCTACCCAGAACAAGGAGCGAAGGAATAGATAAGTAATTTTAATGTAGAATGTGCGAGATATTTCATACTCCGACCACACTTCTAATGAATTTAAAGTGTTTTTTTAAATCTAAAAAGGAACGCCAGGTCGCGGTTGTGTGTGACCCTACCATCGGGTTCTTCTTCCCCGGCAGCTTGTCGCACATGCATCTCCGAGTTTCGCCTTGAATTCCCGAACACTTTGCCGATAGTCTGTGACAAGACATTACAGTGAAAATCAAACACAGAATACCGAGCTATCAGAAATTGATGGGGTTCAAATTTTCCGAAGACTCCAAATTTCCCCTATTGCGCGTTATTATATGCCATTTTGGCGCCCAATATGGACCCCCAGGAAATGAAGGAGGGGTCTGAAAGTTTGAACCCCATCATTTTTGGCCAATTGGGACCCTTTTGAAGCCAAAACAGCAAAAAAATTAACTTTGGCAAAAAAATCCTACGGGATTACATACCATACCGCACTATTAGGTGAATTCACGAAATAGGCCTAAAATTTAAATGTTTTTAGCCATATTAAAGGAGCTAAAACGAATGAATAATACAACACAAAAACATAACTACAAACATATAAATACCTGCTCGATCTTTAAAAACTGTTGATACAAGGTATTAGTCCAGTCGCAAGTTTGAAACAAATGTCAAATGGTAATCAATAACTAACTTCCGAAATCACAGCGTTTCACATTTTACATGACGCACAGCTCCAAAGCACAACAAAAAACGATCGCCTATATGGTATCCGTATTAAATCCAATGTGTTTATACGACGATATTGAAACAATCATATCACTCTAGAATGCTGGTTTTGCCACATCTAACCCTGCGGCTTGTAGGGGAAGAGGAAGTGCGACAATATTATTTGACAGTCCTTGTTTGCATGGAATAGTTATCACTATTCATGATGTGGGCTACTGTCCATTCACGCGTTGAAAAGTAGAATAATAGTCTTCACTATTGTGTTTCTTAAATTAATTTTCTCTTGCTTTATTTAGATGTCATGAAATTATGAGAAGTAGAACCTTTGGCCCATAATAACAAAGTACATAAACACATCAATTGTATAGAGAAATTCTAGAACACGAGGGCGTTTTTGTATTAAACTCTACCGACAACTCTTTCGTCAGATAACCAGTATTCCTCAGACAGCCATGGCGAGGAACAGCTTGTTTTTTTTACAAGCTGCATCCCCTCCCCGCCCCTTGCACCAAATTATGCTCGACAGAGAATTACCTGATCTTGCAAAAAGAGAAAGATGATCGATAAAACTGGTATCCTATATGAGATTATTAATTCATAAACATATCATGTGGTATTCTTGTTTGACTATGTTAGCCTAGCACCTGGATTTATGATAATCTATGTATAAAATATCTGAAATCATTACCAACGATACAAGATGAATTATATATTTAAAAAAATACAGACAGCTTTAATACAAGTAGTAAAAAAACAAATACTTTATTCCATAATGTGATCTAATCAGGCTGAATTATCATTTAGATCTGCTAAAGAGAAACCCATGGATGGACCTTCTATCATGGAAGATGAAATAAGGACGGCTTAATTTTGCACAGAATGAAAGATGGAAGAGCACTTGGGTCCGATGACGTAGCAGAAATTACAGAAGATTTGAGCAGGTCCATCTTATTAAATGGGGGGGGGGGGGTGTTAACATAGGGTAGGTAGGTGTGAAATTGTCCAGCCATTAAAAAATACGTGTGGAGTAATCATAATGATGTGTAATGTGTAAAGCGTAGGGTTATATAAAATAACAAAACATAAAATAGGCCGCAGCGATGTAGGCCTACTGCCTCGTATCTGAACGAGGTTTCATCTTCGTCCCTCATGCACGGTCTGAAATTCTTACAATGATAGCCTACTTGGTCATGCTTATTAACGCAATTTATCCATACCAGGGGATCAAATCAAAGAAAATCATTGTGAAATCGGTAAAAAATTAGGGGATTCTCAACATTTCAAAAATACTCTTGTGTTCGTTGACGGATCAGTGGTGAAGGAAAAGTCTATTGTTATGAAGTTTGCGATGGCGTTACAGGGGTACTTTATTGAATATTTACTTTTCTTTTGTTGGTATTTTTTATCGTAAAATAATACGAAAATCTCTGCCATTGTGTGAAGGGGCAAGAGTCGCAGATATAAAACGCGGAGGGAAAGACCCGAAAATCTTCCTATAAATTGCGCATATCATCGCTTTTGTTTTTCATGCTTGTTTTTCCTTTCTTTCATAAATATCTATCGTTAATTGATTTTTTAAA
The DNA here is from genome assembly GCA_035222895.1 of Strongylocentrotus droebachiensis. Lineage (NCBI taxonomy): Eukaryota > Metazoa > Echinodermata > Echinoidea > Camarodonta > Strongylocentrotidae > Strongylocentrotus > Strongylocentrotus droebachiensis. Next base: position 98,563 of record JAVYIG010000647.1, read on the forward strand.
ACTTTGTTTATAGTTAATCATGCTAGAGAATAAACTTTTACGTCACAATTTTTATTTCAACGACCTGAAACAAACTGAATTGGGTAAATACCGATGATCCATATTTCCCGTACTACTCCCCCCTAAACAAAATCAAAAACATAACAAATCAGCATTACAATATCAGTGCTATGGTGTCCCCCTCCTTCTCCAGCGTGGCAATCATTAATCATACAATATTTTTTGTTTCCTGATTTATCACAAGATTGGCCTTGATAATGATATAGAGATATTGACTGGTTGGGTATCGCATATAATTTTTTTATACACGTGAATAAATATTCAATATGCTAATTTTTCCCACTACTTTATGTATATCTAGGGACTTAACTGGGATCTTTGCACAACACCTGCCAAGTCCAAGTGGACTTGTGACCAGGCAGGCAGGATGAAAAAGATGTGTCTACGTTGTTGTTGTTGTGTTTTGAGTTATTGGCGATTAGTCAGTAATTTGACTATTGTCGCCAAAATACGAGTGGGTGGATGGTGTAGGAAAACCAAACATATCAATTTATTAGCACACAATTTTCCACATCCTTGTTTATACTTCCCTTGTGGTTTGACTGACGTAATGTTCGATTATACTATAGGGAAGATAAAGAACATACATGTCGTGACTTGTGAGGATTACATATTTACGCACACCAATGATTTTTCTGAGTCCAAAGGATAGAAGCCATGGTCTTAAAATAGTCTATTGTGTGTGTCATAAGGAATCCTTTTCAACCAGACATCATATCGAGGATGTACCAGACCGTGATCAAATATACAGTAGCATACCTCATCGCTAGAGGTGATTGAACTTTGGAAATTTGTATGTATAAAGTATGTATTTTGTTTGTTGAATTAAGTGGGATGCCTCCATCCCTTACCTCCCCCCTAATCTTCTTTAAGAATTTCCGTTATCAAATTCCTTATTTTAGGAATAAAATCATATGTAAATGCAAAAGCAGTATTAACCAGCATTGTAAAGAGCCTTCAAGTTCAAGATGGAATTCAAACTATAAATGGGCCATTGTTGTCATTTTAGGCGACTTCCTCCTCCTCCTCCTCCTCCTCCTCCTCCTCCCCCTCTTCTTCTTTTTCTACTTCTTTTTCTCCCGTTCTTACTTTCTCTTTCTTCCTGTCTGTCTTTCTCTGGCTCTATCCCTTTGTCTCTGTCTCTCTTCTCTCTGTCTCTCTTCTCTGTCTCCCTCTCTCTCTCTCTCTCTCGCTTTCTCTCTCCCTCTCTTTCTCTCTCTATCCCCCTCTCTTTCTCTCTCTCTCTCTCTATCACTCTCTCTCTTTTCTTCTCTTTCTCTCTCTCTCACTCTCTCACTCTCTCTCACTATTCACACTATTTTGTTCTTATTCATCACCGTGTTAGCCAGTCATTCTTACCTTTAACGAGGCACATGTACATTTCTCAATTCTGTGCACTTTACCATCAACATTTTTTTATTATGCTATCACCAAAAATAGTCATTTTTCTGAGACAATTTTGGAAAATTATTAAAGAATTGATACGTACGTCTTTATTATAATAATAACATAAGAATATACCAGACAGAATACTCACAACCGTGAAAAGGTTATTAAAGTGATGGTAGGCAAGTAATTACATTTCGAGGATAGGCCTTTATCACGTAATTCTCCATGCAGTTCCTATATGAATTATAAGTAGACATTTAATGTTTTCACAAGTTTTCTTTCCATAGATTGATAGGCAGTATATCATTCATTCACTTTCAATATAATCTTTACACCCCTGCCTACATGTATTAATGATATAGACTTTACTATTCCTGAAGACTTAGTACAGTAAATAATATAAGAAGAGTAGGCCCTATCTACAAATAATGAATGGTTATGAGTTCAATAGTCCGAATATTTTCATGAGTTGAAAGTTTAACACGCCTCGTTGAATATAATATAATACCCTTTAACACATAAGGTTATGACATCAGCGTAAAACTAGAATAAAATTATGTACACACCTGAAATCAGCTCAATATTTCCACAACCTTTGTATCAACAAAAAAATTATCACATTTTTTTATTTTGTGGTATCCAGGTACATCTAATCATCTACGTATGTACAACATTTGAACAAACAAAAAAGGAAATGCCAATATAGACCCCCTCATTTCTATGCATAATGTACTGTATAGAGAAAATACGGGGTGATGTCAGGCTTGTTTGCCTGTTAAAGATAAACTTGAGTTCTGGTAATGCGATTGCATTGTGAAAGAAAAGGTGTGGAATGGATCAGAAAAGTTGATCATATAGCATGTAAGTAATGGTGTGTAATGCAAGGTTCTGGAGTCATCAAAATCATCATAAATTTGGCAGAGTCTTGGTAAAGTAACAATCACTTACACAGAAAGATGTATATGGGACAACACACATGGTGTCGGGGCTAGTACTACCCCGATTTCCTTATCTTTCTATGCTCATTACTCAGCCAGTATTCATTTTATTCCAAAATTGTTTGGCACATGACATTTATTTGTAATCTTGAACATTCAGTGTAAGTTTCGTTAGATTCTGTGAGAATTCATTTTCTTTTTTTACCAGAACTCAAGTTTATCTTTAAGAATCCAATGATAACACCGACTGAGTAATCGTCTATTTATACCCATTTTGAATACATTTATGTTAAAAACACCTACAACATTAAAATGCTTTGAGTATTAGTTTTAGAATGGATATGGGAGAAAACATAATCCCCAATAATTTCCTAAACACTTACAATTTGTTGAAAACCCAGTTTTCCTCACATAGTAGTACTTAGATCTTTCGTGAAAACCTCTCAACCGGCTTTATGTTTTAAAATTGCCTTCACTCCCCTAGCCAATCAAGACTAAGATTCTATTTGAGAATTACCCTGGTTTCCGTCTAGAGTATTACTAAAAATGTACATTACATCTGATATTTAACAATACATATGTTCTGAACCATAAACATACAAAAACAAAAGCCTTCAACACTCAATACAATTCGCGATTCATATGATATGATGTTATAGTCCATTGGAATTATTCAGCTGAATGGAGACATAGTTTTTTTCATTCGATAGGACAAAGTGTTATGTTTAATTGTTCATTTAAAAAAAATCAGTATAACCAAAGAATTCCAACCGTGTTTATAGAGTTATTCAATCCATCCCAACTTGTAATCTCTTAATAATCAGTGTCGTTTTTTGTGGGTCATTTTTCTTTACAACTAAAGTCAAACCATGATCGAAGATATAACTTCCTCTTTTTCATTTTTCGATGCTTTTTATTTCTAATTTTCCACTGCTTGTGAATTACACTGGTTTCCTTCAATAGCGTGTTATTGAACATGTATATTACATCTGATATTCATTAATAACACCAATTACTCAACAAAGTCATAAACTTTCCTTTGTCTACTTATTTGGTTACATGGTTACACGATACCTAATGGACTCTAAACAATACCATTCGCAAATTATTTCTTTGCAATTGCATAGCGCTTAAAGGTAAAGACCAGTAATGGAAACGCCCCAATTTCAAAAAATGAAATGAAAGCTGTTATTACCAATCATATGAAAGAATATGTTTTGAATAATACATGATAATAAAAAATTTCCCGGAACCCGCCCACTAATTGATATATTTGGTAAATTACTTTATCTATTGGTGTGTGAGAGATAAAACGCACGTGTCGCGCACGTGTTCTTGGTCCCATATACATCTGTCTGTGTACAGGGCTTGTAACTTTATGAAGACTGGGCCAAATTTCTTATCATTTTGATGCTTCCAGAACCTTGCAGTACATCTATGCTAGATGATCAACCTTTTATGATCTATTTCACAACGTTTCTTTCACAATGCAGTTGCGTGACCATAACTGGTTTTTACCTTTAAACATGTCCCCCATCAAGTTTATATAGGGGCGCTAAAATAACAATGTAACCCTACAAAAACCAAAGCTAGAAAACAACCCATGTTCATTGCCAAAATGAGAACCCTTTTATATTTCTCTTGAACCGATTCCAAGATGTTGAGTGATGGGTTGCTTGTTCTCCAAGATCGCAGAAACAGAAGGGAAATCATTATATCCAGCATGTCTCTGAAGAGGCGCTGAGTCAACCACGCTGCATAGTATCACAGCGATGAAACGGGCATTGATGAAGACAGGGCACTGCTCCGTATGCTATGCTTTCTACAAATCTATTTTTACCTTAGCTTTCATGGCATTAAAAGCTTGCCATAGAACACCAGCATACGAGTGTTAAAGTAGATATTCATTGATTTTAAAAACTAACTTTATTTTCATTTTTGAAAAGTTGAAACTTTGATTCGACAAGGTTATCATTATTCAATGCTTGGAAACATTCGAATTAATGAATATTATAAATTACAAAACGCTTAAATACAGCCCCGGCATAGCACCTGAAGAGCTCTCCGAACGCAGCTGAGATGCGTGAGATCACAGTATGGACATGATTTGCACAAGCAGACGATGCTCCATGACATCTCACACATTTTCAGTGCCTGTGTTTTCATCTTCTCTTTAGTTCTTTCTCGTACTTCACTATCGTCTGGCTAAATGTATAATCTATTGCCTCACTCTTAACCCCGCGCATGGTTTTATTTTAAAGACAAATGCAGCGATACAAAAATAAAAGACGCCGTTGTATATTCAGCTGCACACACCTCGGTATGTTCGGCGTTTCAAAAGGGAACAAATGCCGTCCTTAATATCATTCCGTTTTTTTTTTTTTCAATTTGAAAGTCTGGTTCCTTTGATTGTTAATTAACCCCTATCCAGTGTATTTACAAGCTAAAGATTTTAGTTATCAGAATCGGGTCATATCCCCCTTTGAATGGTTTGACAAGCCATTACATGTATATACACTAAACTCATTATAATTTGACCAAAGAGATACTCTTTGATTTGACAAATAATGGCTTTGCAATTATGTTCATTCTTTATGGGATGTCGTCTGCTTGGCCAGTAGTGGTCCATATAGTGACGTCATTAAAACATCGTTATTTTTCCGGCGAGTCTCTCGTATATCCCAGCTGCTATGGAGGTGGTTGTATTTGTATTTTTATAAATCACCCAATATGTAGCTGACCTATAACTTGTACGATGGCCCTCTGTTAGCTTACCAGTTTCTAGTGATACAAAAGTTGACATATTTGTGATTTTCTCTGAATTTCACCTTTAAACGCTGTTCCCTGATGTACAGACATTTCCTGTAGAAGAAAGATCTCCAAGTTTAAGAGGGAAGATCTTTGGGGATTAGAATGAAGATCTTCTAGTTTTCGAAGAAATATCTTATTGCATTTTTAATAGTGCAATATTATTCATCCAAGATGTCATGTGCTTGCTCTTCCTGCATATAATCGTCCTATTCGGCCAAATCGTCCAGCAACGATTGTGGAACAGCATGAAGTATTAACATTCCTCTTGAGGTCTCCAGGGCTTCCCTCATAATTTTGTCAATCTGCAGAAAAATAAATCAACCAGAAAATAACATGAGGCGCTGCCAAACCTTTCGAATGAGATGGGGCCTCAGTTGACTGACATCTTTTACGAAAGTTTTCCAAAAAGCAAGCAATAAATGTCTTGACATTGAAAAATTAACTGACGAGGGCCAAAAACAGCGTCCTGCAATATTCAAATAGAATCTGCCGACTAATTTTTAACATTGTCCAGAAATCGTAAAAACAATTGCTTACAAAGATTATGGAACAAAAATCTTTACAAATATTACCTACAGCATTTGTAGAGGGTATATGATAACCCCACGCCCCTCCTCTAATGACAAACACCAATTATATTAAATAACATTAAATGCATTTAAGAAGGAAAGTAAACAATGACAGTCCATTAATTTGACAATTTTCAAACTGAACTCACATTTCTAAATCCACAAGTTTTTCTTTGCATTTTCTTTTCTATACACTCTAAGAAAAAAGGGTGTAAAAAGGGTGCAAAATAAGAGTTTGCACCCTTTACATAAAAATGAACCCTATTTAAAGAAAAGGGGTTCAAAAAAGGGTGCAATATAAGATTTTGAACCCTTCCCACAAAAATGAACCCTATCGACCAAAAAAGGGTGCAAAATAAAAGTTTGCATATTGCATGCATATTCATGATTACTTTCCATGTGTTCTCATAAAAATACAGTTATCTTGATTTGTTAAGCAAATTATGACAATGTACATCAATTTTGTGATTTGTATTTTCCTTCGGCAATCATTAACCAATAGATTAATTTGTCTGATCATGGTACAATTACATTCACGTTTTAGCAATAAAAAGATATTTTGATTATATGATTACTAACCAAGAAACATCATGCATGTTTAATATGTATTTGTGTACGTGCAAATTTTACGAGTATTCCTCGATGATGGGTGCAAGATTGCACCTTTTAAAGGGTGCAGGATTGAACCCCTAAATGTGCTGCTATTGCATCAGTTTGCACCCGTACTGGAGCAGGATTGAACCATTAAGGGTACTAACATGTCTCCTAAAAGGTGCAATCTGGCACACTCTTAAAGGGTGCAGGATTGAACCCATAAAGGTGCTGCTAGTGTTGCATCGGTTTGCACCCCTAAAGATGCAGGATTGAACCATAAAGGGTACTAATATGTCCAATCTGGCACCCTTTTAAAGGGTGCAGGATTGCACCTTTAAAAAGGGTGCAGGATTTACCCCTAAAGGTGCTGCCAGTGTTGCATCGGTTTGCACCCCTAATGGTGCATCCTTGCACCTTTTTTCTTAGTGTGTACGGGACAAAAAATGTGTTTGTGAAATATATCTGTTTGCTGATTGAGTCAATCAAGGATGAAGTTTACTTGCTTAGTTCCCTATAAAGTTCATTGTTAACAAAAATCTTTTGCTAGTTCTCTGACCAATATTATTTCTGATGGCGGAGTGCCAACACATTTGTTCAAATAACAATGAGGCAGGATAAATGTGGCATCGACACAACTTCTATGGGCATCTTCAAAACTACGCCCCTCCCCCGCTTGCCCAATTTTAATGAATATAATTTATTTCCGTTTATTTAATACCGTTAACGGGATATTGAAATTACCTGGTTTGCATGAGAGCCGATGGGCACGGGGATGTTGTTAATCTCTGTGATGGTGAGGTTGGATAACTCTGGCATCTCAGCATAATGAAGATAACAAGGCGATGTTAAGGCTCTGCGAATCAAATCTATTGGGTCCAGTCTAACCGTCTATGACCGATGGATGAAACAAAAGGTTGAAGAAATTTAACTATAAAATGATCAAATTTTGTCAAAACTAATATACATTGTTGCCCATAATAGCCCATCAAATTGGAATAACTGTTCTTACCTCTTTCGGTGAAATGGTATGTTATTGACAGGCAAAGTTTTTATGTTCTCGGAGCTTTATTGATTAATCTTAACTGTCATAGAGATTGTTCAATAAGGTCCAGAGAAGACATAAAATATTAATCATATTGTCATAATCGTTTCATGGAAAGAGGTATGAAAACATCAATCCAGCTTAATGGGCAACAGTGTAGCTTGAATGAGGCGTTTATGAGTGAATTCATTTCCAATAACCATGATAAGGTTATAATCATGTTATAATCAGGAATAAAAAGTAAAATATAATTACTGCAAATTAATGACATGGATATTCAACGCAGCTATATGAATTAACATTTATTGATAGAGAGGCTGTAGTAAATAATGATATTAGAATCACTAAAATAGATGAATATACAAACATAATACCATTTTATCCAATGAATGGATTTACGCCTGCTTATGTATTTTGTGTATCGACTTATGTTATCAATTATGTTTATTCATTCATGGTACGAAATAACATCCAATAATTTCAAGTATGATATATACCTGGGATCCTTTGATATTGATGACCAGTCCACATCCTTCCGCTCTTGCAATACAAACAACACCCCGTACAATAGTAAGAACTATCTAAATATTTGGAAGAAAATATACGCATATATGTCATTATAATGATATAGGTATCCTTGTAAGATATATGAAATTAGCAGTAGATTAGTTATATTAAAACATGTTTATCAAGAGCCTTAAAGAAAAGGTTAAATTCTGGTCATGCGATTACATTGTGAAAAAAGGGTGTGGAAACGATCAGAAAAGGTTGATCATCTTGCATATAGGTATCGGTGTGTACTGCAAGGTTCTGGAATCATCAAAATGATAAGAGATTTTAAAATCGAAACGACTCAGTCAGCCGCTGAATAAGCGGGGGGTTTGGGGGGGGGGGGGGGCGGGTAAGAGCATTTTCTTTTTTGTCCCGAAAATTTGAAAAATTGGCCGATACATATTTCGTTCCGTTGGTGGGGGGGGGGGGGGGGTACGGTCACCTGTTTTGGGTCACCCATTAGCACAATTTTTTTTATTTACTTTTTTTTATCAAAAAAGAAAAGAAAATGAGGGGGGTTTCCTCCAAACACACACACATAAAATTGAGGGGGTTCGACCACCCCCTCCCCTACCTACGCGCCTGATGGGACTACACGAATATGTGGCATAAAATCCGTCCCGATTGTTATGCTGTTACATGGCATATTTAGAATATGAAGGCATTTGAAGAGCCTAATTGCTTTTCAGGAAACATTTTTTCTCTGATATTCTTCCACACTATTTGGTCTTGTATAATAAGAATGATAACGCTTACTGTATTAAAAATTATATTAAAAAGGGGGAAAAGGGACACAAGAAAGTGGTTTATTCGAGAAATGGGGTTAGGGCTATTAGGTTTTTTTCTTCTTCTTCTTTCTTCATTGAGGACGAAGTTTACACAAAAGTGGTTATTCGATTAAAAAAGCTTTCTCTTACATTTGGCATATTATGAACTAGAATAAAATTTGAGCTTTAATAGTTTTGCTTCTATATAGAATTAGTATTATTGCGTCATCATCAAATTTGAATCGATAAATTTCAATATATGTTCCTCTACATCAGCTACCTATTCACAAAAAAGCCAGAAGAAGAAGAGGAAGAAGAAGAAGAAGGATGAGAAGAAGGAGGAGAAGAAGAAGAAGACGAAAAAGAAGAAGAAGAAGAAGAAGAAGAAGAAGAAGAAGAAAATGAAGAAGAAAAAGAAGAAGAGGAAGAGGAAGAAAATAAGGAGATGACGATGACGAAGAAGAAGAAGAAGAAGGAGAGAAAGAAAAAGAAGTAGAAGAAGAAGAAGAAGAAGAAGAAGAAGAAGAAGAAGAAGAAGAAGAAAAGCGGAACATGCACATAGAAGGAACAAGTGGTTTTAGTGGTTTAAGTGGTTTAAGCCTACTGTATATGTACATCACCATGCAAGCCGATAATTATAAGCAGCATCTAAGTGGTTTAAGATTGAAACATAAAATTATGACGAGTGTTGAAAAATTACGAACCGATGGTTTGAATTTGATGTAATCACGGTCTCGCTGAAAAACAGCTTTTGCTGAATGCGGGCACAATTATTGTATTTGTTTGTATCCGTGAATATATAAAATATAACATACCATACCACACAATGGTCGGATGTGCTCGGTCAATTCCTGGGCGTTCATCACGAAACCTCGGGTATTCCTAAATAATATTTTATCTCCAACAAGTAGCTGGCAAAGAGGAATTGCTTCCATCACACTCCATAATCATAAGCATAAATTCAACATAGTTAGATATGAAATCATTATCAATGATTAATGATCTAATTAACAGGAATGACCTATGTTTATAAAAATGTGAATAGTAACTAAAAATCACACACAAATACACTGTGCGCAGAATCGATGTAGGTTCATAGAACTACACAAAGAAGTTGTATAATAAATTAAATATATCATGTTTTTGAAAATTAATAGTTGCAATGTCAGAGTACTTCAACAGCGAATTCAATTTTAATTTCATGTAACATTGTTATTACAATTGGAAATAATAAGCTGACAAACTGATATTCAGCCTTTTTCGCTATTTGGTCATTCAATTTGGCGCAACACGATTTCTGACATCGCGAAGTTGTACTTCTAGCTTTCTAATTCATTTGTAGCATTCAAATTAGCACTTTGTGCACTAAAAGTGACGGTCAATATACATTTCTCGTTTATTACACACTTTTTATAGCTCATTCTTTTTCTTTCAAGATTGTTTTTTCATGTGTATTTTATCATATTTTATTTTCTTGCATTTATACGCTTTATATACTTATTAGATTTATCTGATATTCATCATCCTTTAAGTTTGATTGTTTAAAAAAAAAAAACTTGCCACTACGGAATTGATGGTCTCAATATGTTTGTAAATGTTCATATGTTTTATCATAACTTTATCACAATTTCATTATGGAGGAAGGGTACAATATTGTGACTGGGGAAGGTATTTTTTTATCCCCACCTTTCCGGGGTATATAAACATGTCCGTGCAGAAATGCCATATCCCTTGATTTCTCCCCTTCTTTACCTAATGTCTGACTGGTCTGGTGCAGTATGAAAAGGGTCTTACTTACATAACATCGCCTTTATAGTCCATGACTTTGAGTTGTTTCAGATGTGAAAGGTTGAACACTTTCTCTACCGAGTTCTTAGCCAAGTCTGCAAGCGTTGGACTAATGAGAGAGAGAGAAAGAGAGAGAGAAAATATAAATAAAATAAACAATTATAAAGATGAAGGACAATTTAAGGGTGATGAATATACAGAGGACCAAGTGAGAGGGAAAGAGAGAGAGGGAGAGAGAGAGAGAGAGAGAGAGAGAGAGAGAGAGAGGGGGGAAGCAAACAGATGAAGGCGAGTATATAGGCTTTTACAATGTGTGTAAAGATTATAAAACAAGAACGAATATGACGTGTGTAATATGAATTTATATAGATACTGCACTGGACTATATTCTATACTCTGCATTGTACTTGCATGAAAAATACAAATGTGCAATATCTACTAAATGTGATCATGTACTTTATATTTGTATTGTTATCGAAAAACTGTATTGTACTGTGTACTGTGTACATACATGAATGCAGAAGAAAATCAAATCAGATCAAATCAAATCAAATGGAGTTGAACTGTTATTTTGTGCATTTATCGGAAACAGTGCCAGAAAGTGATTGATTTAATACGACATGTGCATGACCACTAAACTTCATATGAATGATGATGAGAAGTACAAACCTGAGATCATCATCACGTGAAACCGTTGAAGATGGGTGAGCTACTGCTCGAGCTGGAGGAGTTGAGAGACCTTCCGGAGGAGCTACCGGAGGAGCTTCAAGAGGAGCTTCTTGGGGAGTTTTCGAAGAGGGGTCAACTTGTTCAGAATCTGAATCAACCTGCTTCGAAGGGAAAACATTCAATAATTTGTTTCAATCTAGTTTTAAGTACTAAACAAAATCTCCAGAGAAACTGACTTCCATTAATTCTGAATTTTAATTTGTTGTTCTGACCAGCAGAATAGAAAGAACATAGCGAACATCGAAATCAGATGCGCTGAAAAGTAGGTCTTCTCTTCATAATAATTATGAAACGAACCGTGAGTCAGGAGGACTAGCTCATTGGGCAAACATGTTATTTTAATATTCATAGCTGATGGGTTGGGGGCAATACTGGCCCGCAGGATGCCCCTACTTCGTTAAGAAAGAATATCGTATATCTTAAAGGCACACTGTCCTACTTGTAGCTACTTGCTCCCTCTATATAGAACACTTCCCCAATCGGTGCCTGTTGGTCCCCCATGATCCTCTTTTTCTTATGTTAAATGAGAGCTGAGTTAATGAGATAGCCACCTGTCACAGTGACCTCGCTAGCTCGCTGTGTGGTCTAATCCCTTCTAGCTGAAGTAGTAAAGCCTCCCTTTAAGTACAGAAATTATAAATGTTCAACCCATGAGGAGCGGATTATCCTATGTATAGGCCTGTACCTTTTGGGGGTTTTACACATTTTTTTTCCCGTATTGTGCCCTCTTCCCCATTCTGTGTACAAAATCTTGGCCCACCCTTGTCCCTGCTTACACTGACCTGTTTATCAACGAGATCGCTATCAGCAAAGGCTGATCGAGTTATTAATGCTCTCCTCTTCCATTTATTCGCTGCTGCTGTGATCTCAGACCTCACTCTCCGTAAGTTAGGGCTAGGATCATATGGTTGACCAGTACATCGACAGAGTGCCTCCTGCCATTCGCCTGTTAATCTCCTAAAGGGGAAAATTTCACATAAAATCAACATCCCCCTTGCCTCATCAAGTTATGTTTCTAAATTATTATTATTATTATTTATTTATTTTTTATTTATTTTTTTAATATTTGTTTTTGGGGGTAGGGGTGATTTAATGATAATAATAATAACGCTTTTATATAGCGAAGTTCAACTAAGGATGGGCTCTCAAAAAGCTTTACATACGAAAGTAATAAACATGTATATTATTATCCATTTATTTGATTTACAAACAGAATAGATTCATAATTTTGCTACTTTTAGTGTACGAGGTAAAGAATCGGAGATTTTATTCGCGATCGTCTCCTTCATTATCAATAGCTCAGCATAAATTGTTACTCTTAACTGAAGTCTAAATGTCAATCATGTACAAACAACTATCCCTAAATCTAAACTAATCCCTTTGCAACCCTAAGTCTAACCCTATATCTTTGGAACGATTGTCGCCAGATCATATGTCGGAGAGCCCTCTTGCTCTAACAAACGAGGGGAACGAGAAGATGATGGAGGAAGAAAAAGAAGGAGAAGGAGAAGAAGAAGAAGAAGAAGAAGAAGAAGAAGAAGAAGTTGAAGATGTTAATGCTCTGAATTTCTTACATGGAGTCAAATTCTAAGAATATAACTGTACGACCACCGGGTCCACTTCTTAGAATGAGCATGTTAGTTCCTCTTCTCCTCTCCACTTTCATAACAGTGGTAGTCGTGTTGTGATCAGGTTCACCTTTCTCGTAGAAGTTGAGTCGACCTCCTCGTAACTCACAGCAATTTTCACGTTTATATCTCTATAAAAAAAGAGTTTTAAAAGGTATTTTTAAAAACGGTGCTGTCAATTAAGAGTATCACCGCGAATAAACTCTTTTTTGACACAATAAATTAGTTTAAAAATACTTGTTTTAATGAGGCAGTGAAAGCAAGTGACCATACCAAGTAATCTATATCAATTTGTTTTCATGTTTAGATTAACATATTCTCAAACAGTGTTGCCTTCTTATCAAGGTACTTTTCTTGTAAATTTTCTTTCCGTAAAAAAATTTGACTATTTATCTCCATCTCATGCAAACACATTGCATTCTCCAACATACAGAGGTACTTGAAATAATGCATTTCTCAAAAATGAAAGCATTCCGGAATAATGAATAAAATGAGAAAAATTTAACATCAACATTTTTTTATTTTTATATATGTTTTCATACTGCTACACACATCCGATTTTATGGACATTAGTATATGTGTAAGTTAGATATTAAATAATGAAAAATAAGTCTGTTATGATTTTGAATTGGAGTTGATGCTTTATTTTAGGGTTCTTTTAACACCGAACTGTATGCTTATGGATAATTCTTATCGTAATTCATGAAAGTATGATATTAAAAAAGAAAGAATACGATGAAGAAAAAAATGTTTTAACAAATATGTAAGAAAGAGAGTAAATCTTACTTCGAAGTCATCACTTGAGTAAGCCGTGTCAACATTTCGTTGTGAATAGAAGCTCTTTAAGATGGCCATCGGTAGCTCATCTCGGTTTGCCCCAACATCCGACATTCTAGATTTTAGATGGAATTCATAATATATGTTAACCCTTTTATCTTTTAGTAAGAGGAGTAAAACGAATAGAAAGAAAAAGGGATCTGGATAGAAAAAGAAAGAGAAAGAGAAGAAGGAGAAGAAGAAGAAGAAAAAATAGAGGAAGAAGGAGGAGGAGGAGGAGAAGAAAAAGAAGAACAATATAAAGAATAAGAATAGATGAATGGTAAGAAGAAGTTAAAAAGCAAAAGGAAATTGGAAAGCTAGAGAAGGAAATGATTGGAGTAGACAGGAAACGGGACTTCGAGGAAAATATCTCATTATGAAGAAGAAGTTTGTTTGTTTATTTTGTATTTATTTCAATACGGTAATAGAAAACCTGCTTTCAGCCGCAAGGCTGTTTTTCAGCAAGTCCGTATGCAAAAGAGAAAATAACATATTAATTACGAATTATTTACATAGGATAAATAAAAATATATAAAAACTAAATACAAGTTATACACTAATTATTATTAAAAAATAAAACAATTCGAGTAGAGATAAAGGAGATAGTACGAAAAATTGAAGAATCAGACAAACGGTATTAATGAACAAAAATTATATGATCAATATTTCGGTATTAAAAAAAAACTCATTGGAAAGATATGTTAAACGCATTTGATAAAAGCCAGTATTTTGGTTTGCGCTCTTACAATTGGAGAGAGGTTATTGAATATTTATAATTGAAGGGCAGTGTACTGTGCTTTATTCACAACGTTAGTGTGAGGTTTGGCAAGGACAATAATCCGTTCGGTATTTCTGAGAGAATGGTGCGTTTGTTTAACTTCTATTTTAGAGCTTAATACATTAGGGGAACAAATCATTTAACAATTTAAACATACAAAAGCAAGGTCTTTCTTTTTATCTTTACATTCAAACAATCGATAGAAAGGGTTTCGTATTAAAAAAAAACTTCTATGGGACCGAGAATCTACTTGTAAAACCATTTTCTTAGTGCTCTGTTTTTTAGTATTTGGAGCCTTTTCAGAGGCAGGGAATCCAGTTTCATCCACACAGTGTTACACTAATCGAAGTGAGGGTGAATCATTGTTTTGTATAAAAGAGCACAGGTGGTTACGTTTATGTATGTTATACGGTAAGCATAAACATATTTTATAAGATTTTAGATCGGATAGTGTCAATATGTGGTCCCCCAAAAAATCCTTGTCAATAATAACTTCCAGATAATTGCATTTATCTACTCTTTCAAGTACATGGCCTTTAATCCTTTCACTAAACTTGCCAAATAAATTGGTCTTACGTCTAGAGCCTACTAGTATTAGCTTCTTTTTTTTTTTTACATTTAACAAAAGCTCAATATGAGTTAACCAGTTTAAAATAGAGGCTACATCCTCGCTAATCATGTCATGCATTTGTTTGGGGTCTTTAGATGAAACATACATCAAGTATCGTCAGCATAAAATGGCATTTTGCAATGTTTTTATTACTTTGGGAAGATCGTTCGTGAAGTAGGAGGAATGTGTCAAGTAAATAAAGGAAGCATAAATAAGCCAGAGGGTAAAAACATAGAAAGGAAGAGAGAGTAGGAGAGAGAGAGAGAGAGAGAGAGAAAGAGAATGTGAGAGAGGGGGTATGCTTTGGGACTTTGTTGAGACATGATGAAGATTTCTTTATTTAAACAAAAGGAAATATTTGAATTTTTTTTTGGAGACAACAATTATTCATGTGCACACAATAATTATTGTATTGCATAAAAACGAAATAGATATACACCAACTGCATATTCAACAGCGGATAAATATTATCAAGAACATTTAAGGCAAAACAAATTGTGATCATGTTCTTATGAATATTGTCTCGTTTCATTCGTTTATTTGGCAAAGATATGCGTAAGAATTTAAATAAAAGCGTATATAATCATGTTTCCTTATCTTTTCAAACATTAATGATAATTATTACATTTATAAGAATTCTAATATGTTTCTTGTCATAACTTTTTAGAATTTGAAAATCAAAAGCATTGACGATAAAAAAAAAAAAATCGCCGGATAATACTTAGACATCTAACAAGCAGGGTGTACATGTATGTGGAGTCTAGAACAAGGAGCAAAGTAATAGATAATTAGTATTAATTGAAATGTAGTAAGAGGAAAATAAATAATGCGTGTTGAAGTTTGGAAGCGCTTAGTGATTGTAATAAGCGCTATATAAAAATGAGTATTATTATTATTATTATTATTATTGTTTATGTACTTGTATCCCAATATATATGTCAATATTCCGACCACAATTCTAATGAATTTTAGTGTATTTTTTTTTTAATCTGACAAGGAACGCGAGATTGCGGCTGTATTGGACCCTAACATCGGGTTCTTCTTTCCCGGCATCTTGGGGCACAATCATCTTAGAGTTTCCACTTGAATTCGCGAAAAATTTGCCTGAAAACAAGATTTTCAGTGAAAAATCAAACACTGACTTTACCGAAACAAGAGCAAAGCAAACCATGTAAATAGAGAGAAATAAATGAATATAATGAACATAATAATAGAGACAAATAAGAAAATGGTTAATGAAATCTATGCAGTAGGTAATTACTGTAGTATGACATTTTTTATAATTTAGAAGTCATTATTTAGGCGGATTCACGTGATAGGCCTAAAATTGGATTTGGTTTTAGCCATATTAAAAGAGCAAAAACAAAGGAATAAAACAACATTAAAACATAACTACCGACAACAAAATATATCTGCTCGATTTTTTAAAACTGTTTGATTCAGGGTGTTAGTCCAGCTTCAAGTTGAAAATCAATGTCAATTTTTAATCAATAATTAACTTCCGGATTCACAGCGTTTCACATTTTACACGACAAACAGCTCCCCCAAAATGAAGAAAAAAATAATCACCTATGTTATCCGTATAAAATCCAGGTGTTATTACGACAGAGTTTGAGACACCTAATAACTCTAGACTACTGGTTTTGCCACATCTTAGTACTTTAGAGGGAAGTGCATTATTGTATTGGACAGGCTTGCGTGCATGGTGAATGTAATAATTACCGCTATTCAGGGACAATTATTGTCAAATTCATGATGGGATGCAACGCTTTTCAGTGGGCTGCTGTACATTCACGTGTTGAATACTAGAAAAAAGGATAATAATCTTCACTAATTTTTTTCATAGATAAAATGTATCTTGCTTGATTTGACGGAGAGCTGTTCAAATAAGGAAATGCAAACTATTGGAACAATTTCTGTAATGGCTTTTAATATTCTAAACATTCGGAAATGGCGAGAAAATATCAGTCATTGTTTTTAGGCACATGCACCAAAGCAGAATTCGTTTGAGAAGACCAAATTATTAAATTAAATGTATCAAACAATACACATGTAAAAGCAAAACATACAATAGAAATAGAATTCATAAAACATACATAATACAAAACAAATATACCTTCTGGGAGTCGGGCTAACTCGGACAGGAGACAACTTGGCCCAGCTGCAGGTTTAGGGTAAGGGTTAGGGTATATAGGTTTAGGTTTAGGGTTAGGGTTAGGGTAAGAGTTAGGGAAAGGATTTTTGCAGCGCGGCCGAGTTGTCCCCAGGTTCGAGTTAGCCCGGATCCCTGTACCTCCGATACTCTTTCAGTTGGCACATGCATTCCTAGTTCCCATACTGTCTGTAATCTGTACTGCATTCCTGATATCTCTGGTTGAATCTTTTATCTTATGGCTTATCAAACTGATTGTCCTGTGCAGCTCGCATTTAATAGCACCTGGCTTTTAGGGTAGGGCAATGAAGATGGACTTGCGCAAATGTTGGATCCGGGCTAACCAAAAGTATCGGAGTTACAGATGGATGTGGATAGGGGGCGTCAGACACAATTGTCCCGATCCATCTTGAATAACCTAGATAATAGCTATCTAGATAATAAGGTGACAGACAGATATTACCCGCCAAAAAAATTCTCGATAAGGGATAATTTTCTTGGTTCGTTGTAGGATTTTTCGCGGGATTTTTCGCGGCATAGTAACATTCTCTTCTGCATACTGTCTAATATGTATTTACTTCTCATTATAAAATCATCTATAAATGAAAATAATGATGTTGAACTCATTTGCTCAAGTGTATATTTACAGGAAAGGATATACAGCAACAGATGTCAGTACCCGAGCACAGTAATCTATTTGCAACATGCGGAAGACTACGCTACAGCAACCATCTAACATTTTTTGCTTTTCCTAGGTGCATTATCATTTGTTATTACCAAATAGAATATATTTCAGAAATAGAACGTTTTTTTCATTTTCTGAATGAGGTTACAAAGAATACAGCAGCATAATCTGTACAGAGTGGGCGCACTTAAAGGTGAAATTCAAAGAAAATCACAAATTGTCAACTAATGTATCACTAAAAACTGGTAAGCTAACAGATGGCCATTGTACAAGTTTTAGGTCAACTACATATCGGGTGATTTATAAAAATACAAATACAACCAACTCCATAGCAGCTGGGATATACGAGAGATTCGCCGAAAAAATAACGATGTTTTAATGACGTCACTATATGGACCAATACCGCCCAAGCAGATGACATCCCATAAATAATGAACATAATTGCAAAGCTAGTATTTGTCAAATTATAATGAGTTTAGTGTACATAAATGTAATGGCATGTCAAACCATTCAAAATGGGATATGACCCTATTCTGATAACTAAAATCGTTTGCTTGTAAATACACAGGGTAGGGGTTAATTAACAATCAAAGAAACCAGACTTTCAAATTGAAAACCCCCCGGAATGATATTAAGGACGGCATTTGTTCCCTCTTGAAACGCCGAACATACCGCGGTGTGTGCAGCTGAATATACAATGGCGTCTTATTTTGTTTACAAGCGACATATTCCTTTATTTTTGTATCGCTGCATTTGTCATCAAAATAAAACCATGCGCGGGGTTTAGAGTTAGGCAATAGATTATACATTTAGCCTGACGGTAGTGAAATAAGAGAAAGAACTCAAGAAAAGATGAAAACACAGGCACTGAAAATGTGTGAGATGTCATGGGACATCGTCTGCTTGTGCAAATCATGTCCATACTGTGATCTCACACATCTCAGCAGCGTTCGGAGAGCTCTTCAGGTGCTATGCCGGGGCTGTATTTAAGCGTTTTGTAATTTATAATAATCATTACTTCGAAGCATTGAATTCCAAGCATTGAATTTTGATAACCTTGTCGAATCAAAGTTTCAACTTTGCAATAATGAAAATAAAATTAGTTTTTAAAATCAATGAATATGTACTTTAGGGCACAATGTGCTACACTGACCATACCTCTTAGAACTCGAAGCCACATAGTAATAACTCTATAAAAAAAATATTAAAAAAATTAAAAAAAAGGTACAATAATTGTATTTATTTCCCACGAACAATTACATTTTAATGACATGTTATGATAAATTTCATTAGTACAATGATTAAATCTCATCAGCTCTTCTCAAAATGAACTGCTTTAATAAACAATTTTACAGCACCTGTCATTCTGATACTCTACACTGTAATACGATTATAACGATCTTCTAGTTGGCTATTCCAGTACGATAGTTCACATAATACAAATGCATAGAGTTAATATAACTTTTATATAAATTGTCGCAGTTGGAAACAAACCATGATTACCTGATATGAAGTAGAAACTCTTTGTAGACAAGGGTCTAATTCCAATTTTTCAAAATCCCTGGCATGTACAATCGAAGAAAGAAACTCACCATATCTCATTATTTTTCCCAATATATGTTATATCGGCTGCCCAACAAATTGAGGGAATAAAAGGAACTCTTGGCTTTCGCTACTGTATGAAATAAAAAGAGGAAGCAATGTTGCAAAAATTGTGCGACTTCAACAACAATTATGCAAGCATTCATGCCTATCAATGCGATTTGTTCAAACTAGGACAGTAAATTAAAAGAAAATCATTGCAAAATAGGTGAAAAGTTAGGGGAATTACTTATTTATGAAAATTACTCTTCAGTGGGGAAGAAATTTCTATTGTCATACAAGTTTGCAATGGGGTTACAGGGGTACTTTATCCAATGTTTATTTATTTCGTAGTGGCATTTCTTAATCGTAAATAGGCGAATCTCTGCCATTGTGTGAAGGGGGAAGAGTCGCGGATATAAAACGCGGAGGGAGGCAAAGACCAGAAAATGTTCGTATGAAATGCTGAATGCATTAATGCTCTTGTTTGTCAAGCCTGTTTTCCCTTTCTTTCAAAAATATAATAGATAATATAAAAATATCTTTAAGCGATTTATTTAAAGCTACATTGTCCTATTTGTAGCTGCTTGCTCCCTCTATATAGAAAACAATGCCTAATCGATGCCCATTGGTCCCCCATGATTCCCGTACAATCAAGTTTCTCTCCTCTTGCAATCTGCTTTCCCATTTCCAATGTGGGTTTAGTAAGAAACACCGTACTACTAATGCCTTACTCATGTTCATTAATAAAGATGCACTTGCAATTGATGAAAATTGTTATACTCTTGGTATTTTCTTGGACTTCTTCATGGCCTTTGATACGATCAATCACGATATTCTTCTTTATAAGTTGTATCATTACGGGATTAGAGGGAATGCATTGGAGTGGTTCAGGAACTTTCTTGCAGACAGAAACAATTCGTTAGTATAAACAACCAACATTCCACTTTTAAACCAATCTCACGCGGGGTACCCCAGGGCTCCCTTTTGGGACAACTACTTTTCATAATATATACTAACGATTATCGAAATTCTTCAAACTGTCTTGCTCTCATTCATTTTGTTAGCCGACGATTCAAATATATTCTGTTCACATCATAATCCACAAACACTATATCATCAATACGGAACTTGAGCAAGTCTTGGATTGGATAAAAGAAAACAAATTATCTTAAAACTTGCAGAAAAAGTAATCATATGTTCTTTAGTAACACTCTTAATGTTCTCCCAGGTCTCGTCACTATCAACTACACGAATTTAGCCATGGCTGACTCCACTAAATTTTTTAGTCTGTACATTGACAAGGATTAAACATCAATAACAGTTAAAGTGTCAAGAAATGGTGGTATTATTAACAGACTAAAACACTATTTTGCTACAAGTGCCCTACTTTCATTTTACTCTGCCCTTATTTTGCCTTATCTCAAGTATGGCCTTGCTGTTTGGGGTCACATATCAAAAACACAGTCTACTTAAATATTAACAATAAAGAAACGTTTAGTAGGCCTACTAAACTCTAGATTATAATTTTTAAATAATTGTTTTATATTGTAATATCATTTGAACTATAGAAACACTAAACTGAAACTGAAACTGAAACTAACGTAAATTGTTCTATTAGAAAGAAAATAAAGATGATAAAATGTCATGACTGTGAGGATGTACCAGACCTTGATTAAATAAACAGTAGCAAACCTCATCGCTACAGATGATTGAACTTTGGAAATTTGAAACCATTTGTTCACAAAAAAATATTACCCTGGATATAGATGAACAAACAAAAAACGTTGTTTGTATGTATGTATGGTGTATGTATTTTGTTTGTTGAAGTGGAATGTCTCCATCCCTCGCCCCCGCCTAATCTTCTTTAAGAATTTCCTCTATTAAATTCCCTGTTTTAAATAATTTTTTAAAGAATAAAATCATATGTAAATACAAAAGGAGTATTAACCAGCATTGTTTAAGAGCCTTCAAGTTGGAATTCAAACTATAAATGTGCCATTGTTGTACTTTTAGGCGACTTCCTCCTCCTCCTTCCCCTCCTCCTCCTCCTCCTTCCCCTCCTCCTCCTCCTCCTCTTCTTTTCTACTTCTTCTTCTCCCGTTCTTACTTTCTCTCTTTCTCTTTCTTCCTGTCTGTCTTTCTCTGGCTCCATCACTTTGTCTCTGCCTCTCTTCTGTCTGTCTGTCTGTCTGTCTCTCTCTCTTTCTCTCTCTCTCGCTTTCTCTCTCTCTCTCTCTATCAATCTCTCTCTTCTTCTCTCTCCTTCGCTCACTCTCTCTCTCTCTCTCTCTCTCTCTCTCTCACTCTTCCACACTATTCACACTATTTTGTTCTTATTCATACGATATAACGAGGCACATGTACATTTCTCATTTCTGTGCACTTTACCATCAACATTTGTTCATATGCTAACACCAAAATAGTCATTTTTCTAAGAAAATTTTGGAAAATTATTAAAGAATTGATACTTACGTCTTTATTGTAATAACAATATAAAAATATACCAGACAGAATACTCACAACCGTGAAAAAGTTATTAAAGTGATGGTAGGAAAATAATTACATTTTGAGGATAGGCCTTTATTACGTATTTCTTCATGCAGTTCTTATATGAATTATAAGTAGACATTTAATGTTAGATCAAGTTTTCTTTCCATAGATTGATAGGCCTTATATCATTCATTCCCTTTCAATATAATCTTTACACCTCTGCCATGACATGGGCGTCAATCCTGGGGGCGACGGGGGGACACGTCCCCCCCCCCCCCCACGAATTTTCAGGTGGCGAAATGTCCCCCCCCCCCCATGATTCGGGGTTAAAATCTTCTTCTTCTTTTTTCTTTCCTCCTCTCTTTCTCTTTGTGTTGAGAAAAATCAAGCCAAATCAGGCGATCAGATTGTATTAATATAACTAGAAGCGTCATTTATATTACATTCACATTACCGGAAGTTCAAACATTGGTTTACGATGAAAATCCTTTCACCAACTGAAAAAAAATCAAATTAATCCCTTGTATCTTCCAAACTTTATGGCTGATTGTTCAATGGGAAATTCATCTATCTATCCCCCCCCCCCCCCCCGTTGCGTTCTTGTTCCTGTTAGTTTTAATTTGGCAAAAATTAAGCCCAAAATCGAGCCATCTATCCATCAATTTAAAAAAATCTTCAACTTCTGAGGGGGGCACACCCCACCCCCCTCAGACACCCCCTGCGTTCTACTGTTTTCTTTTTAATTTGGCAAAAAGTATGCACCAATTCGAGCCATCTATCCATCAATTTAAAAACAAAAATCAACTTCTGAGGGGGGCACATCCCCCCCCCCCCTCAGACAACCCCTGCGTTCTTGTTCCTTGTTAGTTGAACTTAAGACTGTTTTCTTTTTAATTTGGCAAAAGGTATGCCCAAAATCAAGCCATCTATCCATCAATTAAACAAAAAAATCTTCAACTTCTGAGGGGGGCACATCCCCCTCAGACACCCCCTGCGTTCTTGTTCCTTGTTAGTTGAACTTAAGACTGTTTTCTTTTTAATTTGGCAAAAGGTATGCCCAAAATCAAGCCATCTATCCATCAATTTCAAAAAAAAATCTTCAACTTCTGAGGGGGGCTCAGACACCCCCTGCGTTCTTGTTTCTTGTTAGTTGAACTTAAAGGCACACTGTCCTACTTGTAGCTACTTGCTCCCTCTATATAGAAAACTTCCCAAATCGGTGCCTGTTGGTCCCCCGTGATCCTCTTTTTCTTATGTTAAATGAGAGCTGAGTTAATCAATTTTAAAAAAAAATCAACTTCTGAGGGGGGCACATCCCTCCTCAGACACCCCCTGCGTTCTACTGTTTTCTTTTTAATTTGGCAAAAAGTATGCCCCAAATCAAGCCATCTATCCATCAATTTAAAAAAAAATCTTCAACTTCTGAGGGGGGCACATCACCCTCAGACACCCCCTTCGTTCTTGTTCCTTGTTAGTTGAACTTAAGACTGTTTTCTTTTTAAATTTGGCAAAAAGTATGGCCAAAATCAAGCCATCTATTTATCAATTTTAAAAAAAAATCTTCAACTTCTGAGGGGGGCACATCCCCCCCTCAGACACCCCCTGCGTTCTACTGTTTTCTTTTTAATTTGGCAAAAAGTATGCCCCAAATCAAGCCATCTATCCATCAATTTAAACAAAAATCTTCAACTTCTGAGGGAGGCACATCCCCACCCCCTCAGACACCCCCTGCGTTCTACTGGTTTTTTTTTTCTCATTTGGCAAACAAAAATGCACCAAATTGAGCCATTTAGGCATCAATTTTAAAAAAGTATTCAACTTCTGAGGGCGGGCATATCCCCTCAGACACCCTCCCCCCTGCGTGGCGCGCCCATTCGCCCCCCTTACAAAATAACCTGGCGCCGCCCTATCTGAACTTGTGTCCCCCCCCCCACGGTCTGATTTGGATTGACGCCCGTGACCTCTGCCTACATGTATTAATGATATATACTTTACTATTCCAGAAGAAGTAGTACAGTAAATAATACAAAAATAGTTCTCTTTAACACATGTTGTTATGACATTTGTGTTAAACTAGAATAAAATTATGTACACACCTGAAATCAGCTCAATATTTCAACAATCTTTGTATCAACAAAACTATCACACTTGTGGTATCCAGGTACATCTAATCATCTAGGTATTTACAACATTTGAACAAAAAAAAAGGAAATACCAATATAGACCCCCTCATTTCTATGCATAATTTATTTTATAGGGGTGATGTCAGGCTTGTTTGCATGTTAAAAATCCAATGATAATACTGAAAGAAGAAGATGAAAATCAATCAATCTTTACAATGGTTTTCTAATGATCGTGAAATTGGACAGACAGAGAGTGAAATGAATTACAGAAAGCTCCAACAGAATGAGATATAAAAAGTCTACTACAACTTTATATACAAAATATTTCTATCAATAGAAAATAATTCTTTACACCAGTATCTCCTCAAATCTTTAAAAACATGTTCTGAATAATCTTTTGTGTAAATATGAGGGCCCTCGTATCATTGTATTTGTAAAACACTGTCTTTTCCTGCGACTATCTATAGAATTATAGGATAACAAAAAATATTAGATACATATCACCGACTGGATAGTCTCCTCACACACTTTAAAAAAATACATTTATTTAAAAACAGAAACTGCTATTTCCTGCAACTATTTATCAAAGTATTAAGTGAAAACATCTGAGATAAATAACACCTACCGAATATATAGTCTCCTCACACCCTGTTTGAATACATTTATTAAAGCAAACCTACAACATAACAAATTCTATGTTGATTAAAGGATAGATATTTACTTTAAGTATTAGCTTTAGCATGGATATGGGATTAAATTCCGCAATAGTTTCCCAAAACAGTTAAAAAGTTGTTGAAAACCCAGCTTTTCTCACATAGCAGTTCTTTGATCTTTCGTGAAAACTCTTAATCCGCTGTATGTATTCAATCGGCATTCACTCCCCTTGCCAATCAAAATGAAGTTTATATTTGTATCAAACCATCGTCTGTGTAAGCAGATCCTGATTGGCGAGTTTCCAGTCAGCCAATCGACTAAATGCCTGTTCTGAAAATGATTGTAATTTTCATTTTTTTTTTAATACCTTTTATTTCTTCTTTTCCACTGCTTGCGAATTACCCTGGTTTTCGTTTAGGAATATTACTGAAAATGTACATTACATCTGATATTCAACAATACATATTTTCCAAACCGTAAACATACTATAACAAAAGCCTGCAACACTCAATACAATGAAAATAAATCAATCGTATAGCAGTTTTCTCATGATCGTAAAGTTGGACAGACAGAGAGTAAAATAAAATACAGAAAGCTCCAGCAGAATGAGATATAATATGTCTAATACAGCTTTATATACAAAATACTTTTATCAAATGATAGTCATTATTGACACCAGTATCTCTATTAAAAACGTCTTCTCACTAATCTTTTGAGTAAATATGAGGCCATTTTTTGAAAAATTGTCTCAGCCTTTGCAAATTTCCTCAAAAGGAGGACAGTAATAGGGAACTTTAATTCAAGCTACGCAACTTCTACAAATGTTTTATTATGAAAAGCAAGGAATCATATTTAGCTCATCATCAGATCACAGTCTCAAACCGTTTTATTTTTTGTCTAGGTTTATGTTCATCAGCTAAACATGCACGCCCTCTCACTTACACACATGTTGTTTCTGCAACTTCTTTTTTTTTCGTTATCCTACGACCCATGAGCTTAGATTGTACCAAAGGAATCATCAATACTAGAGGAACCATTATAATCAGAAGAATGTTTATTGGATATATTTCTTCCATAATGTCACCTTTAGTCGGTACTATTGCTCTCGCAATTAAAGAAGTATGATCATGATGATAGGTGGTGGTTAGGGGAACGGTGGGCGCATGTGTGGTAGTAGGACACGTGTCTCCTGGGTTATGTACCTCGCCTTGGTAAAGGGGGTCCCATACAGAGTCATTGCAACCGCATCTTTCTTTGGGCTCTATCAGTTGGGAAGAGCAACAGTATACCTGGTGGCGATTCTGTCGTACCAGTATGGTCTGTTTCAATGTTTTATCGTTTTCAGAAGGTGCAACTAAATAAGGCATCCGAATACCCATTTGGTAGCATTGAATCTGCCCTGATATACTCCCAACTGTAGCTTTGCAATCCAGCCTCTCCCAGTCTCCTGCATGATCATGACTACCACTAAAACTACAACGTGCCACGCCGGGGAGAAAGTCCACATGTAGGCCAATCCGTGTGATGTAGTCTCCAGTATGTGTAAGGAGAATGTATGTTCCTCCATCAAATCTCTTTACTGGATCTACACTTAACTGAAGGAAACAATGATCTTCTTCTTCTTCAGGCGCATCTTCAACTGTGAATGTTTCAGACTGATCAGGATTCAGTTCGAGAAACCCTGGGTTTGCCGAATCGTAAAAAGGACGCCTGTTTGCATACTGCAATGTGATCTTAAAACTATCACATGGGTATGGAAAACGAAGATTAACTGACTCTCCCTCTGTGGCATATACAAATGAATCACATCTAGTTGACGTTATTAAAGAAACAAAAATGATGAAAGCACTCGGAAGGAAAGCTTCTTTAAACCAACACATTGTGTCTTATGTCAATGCTAAATGGGTAAAGAAAATAGCATGCAATCGTG
Source organism: Strongylocentrotus droebachiensis (assembly GCA_035222895.1). Classification (NCBI taxonomy): domain Eukaryota; kingdom Metazoa; phylum Echinodermata; class Echinoidea; order Camarodonta; family Strongylocentrotidae; genus Strongylocentrotus; species Strongylocentrotus droebachiensis. Next base: position 125,255 of record JAVYIG010000647.1, read on the forward strand.
CATGCAAAATGTTATTAGGCCTTCCAAACTTGACATATACACTTAATAATAATAATCTCAAGACTACTATTTATAGAATACGTTGGTAAAAAAAACACGGCGAATTAAAAGTGGTGCGAGAAACTCTCTCAAGAACTGCTTGGTAGTCAGTTGGGATGATGCTGGTGGTGATTATAATCAGGATAATGTTACGTAGTTCCTCTTCTTTCTCTTCAAGTACATAGCATATAAGCGCGTCTGGAAATTATCTTAAATTTGATACAGATGAACATTTTAGAGCTCACAGGTTTTCACTTTCCAAAGTAGTCTAAGATTGAATTCAAGAAAGTTTCCACATCTAAACTGTTTTTCTTTCAAGCAAATTGTAGTGTTCTTTGAATGAAGTGATGGTGGAATAAGAATATCTCCGAATACAATGACAGAGGCAGAACATATCTTACCGGCACTGATCACCTTTAGTTGGAAATCTGAAAAAAATAAAGTAGATATTCAATTTCAACATAATATTTATATCCAGACCAATATAAGATAATTAATAATATTTTGATACTCGAAGCGTCAATACACCATTTCCCGTTCAAGCTACCAAGTCCGTTTTTTAAATATTCATGTAGCATTTCGAGTGAGAGTGGGAGAGGGGTGTGGGCTTAACCTTGTGACTGTGCGAGATATGAAAAGAAGATTTTTATTTTTTTAAAGGCCTATAGACGCAGTTGAATCATTTTTGTTAGCAGATAAAAAATATTCATATACACACAATGTTATTGCCTAAATATGTTGTCGAAGAAAAACAAAATGGATATACATCTTCTATATACATATTCAACAACGAATGCACAATTGAAAACTGAGATCAATCAATAACATTTAGGGAAAAAGATAATTAGAAAATTCATACAAATCTGAACGCCATTGTGGCCATGTTCTTATAAATATTGCCACTTTTAGTCGTTTATTTAGTAAAGATATGGCAAAATATTTTAAATAAAAGCGTATATAATCATGTTTCCCTATCTTCTAGAACATTAATGATAATATACAGTAGGCTTACAGTTACACTATGTGAGAGAGGGGGAGGATTAGGGAGTTCTGAAAAAGGATTGTCGGTAATCTTTCTTTCTTGACTGTGTGTGTAATCCTGAAAAGATGCAATCGTAAGCCTACTGTATATCTACATCACCATGCAAGCCGATACTTATAAGCAGCAATTAATGATAATGATTGCATTCATAAGAATTCTCATATGTTTCTTGTAACAACATTTTAGAATGTGAAAATAAAAAGCATTCACAATGAAAACCGCAGGATAAGATGTATAACAAGCAGGATGTACATGTACTGTGTGGAATCTAGAACAAGGAGCGAAGTTATAGATAATTAGTTTTACTTGTAATGTAGTAAGAGTAAAATAAGTAAGGCGTTTTAAATAAAGTATATTGTACTTGTATCCAAATGTCCATGTGCTAGATATATTTCAATATTCCCACCACAATTCTAATGAATTTTAATCATTTTTCATCTCAGAGTTTCGCATTGAATTCGCGAAAACTTTGCCAATAACTTACAGTCTGTGACAAAATTTGTCAGTGAAAAATCAAACAGAGACTTTACCGAAGCAAAATCAAAGCAAAACATGCAAATAAAGATATATAAATAAATATAATGAACATAGTAATAGAGACAAATAAGAAAAATGGTTAATAAAATCGATGTAGTATAAAGTATACTATGAAATCTGTTATAATTTAGAAGTCATTATTTAGGCGAATTCACGTAATAGGCCCCAAATTTGAATGGTTTTAGCCATATCAAAGGAGCAAAAACAAATGAATGAAACAACACTAAAACACTGCTTAATGAGTTTAAACTGTCTGCTACAGGATGCAAACCCAGCCGCAAGTTAAAAAGCAATGACAATTGTTAATCAATAATTTATCTCCGAAATCACAGCGTTTCACATTTTACACGATACTCAGCTCCCCAAAATGAAGAAATAAGATCACCTATGTTATCCGTAATGAATCCAATGTGTTTATACGACTGATTTGAGACACCTTATTACTCTAGAATGCTGGCTTTGCAAGATCTAACCCTGCCGCTTGAAGGGCCGGAAGAGGAAGTGCGACAATATTATTTGACAGTCCTTGTTTGCATGGAATAGTTATCGCTATTCATGATGTGGGCTACTGTCCATTCACGCGTTGAAAAGTAGAATAATAGTCTTCACTATTGTGTTTCTTAAATAAATTTTCTCTTGCTTTATTTAGATTTCATGAAATTACGAGAACTAGAACCTTTGGCCCATAATAACAAAGTACATAAACACATCAATTGTATAGAGAAATTCTAGAACACGAGGGCGTTTTTGTATCAAACTCTACCGACAACTCTTTCGTCAGATAACTAGTATTCCTCAGACAGCCATGGCGAGGAACAGCTTTTTTTTTTTTTTTTTACAAGCTGCATCCCCCGGTCCCCGCCCCTTGCACCAAATTATGCTCGACAGGGAATTACCTGATCTTGCAAAAACAGAAAGATGATCAATAAAACTGGTATCCTATATGAGATTATTAATTCATAAACATATCTTGTGGTATTCTTGTTTAAATGTGTTAGCATAGCAACTGGTTTTATGATAATCTATGTATAAAATATCTGAAATCATTACCAACGATACAAAATGAATTTTCATTTAGATCTGCTAAAGAAAAAAAACCCATGGATGGACCTTCTATCATGGAAGATGAAATAAGGACGGCATAATTTTGCACAGAATGAAAGATGGAAGAGCAATTGGGTCCGACAACGTAGCAGAAATTACAGAAGATTTGCGCAAGTCCATCTTATTAAATGGGGGAGTGGGGTGTTAACATAGGGTAGGTAGATGTGAAATTGCCCAACCATTAAAAAATATGTGTATAGTTATCATAATGATGTGTAATGTGTAAAGCGTAGGGTTATATAAACAAACAAAAAATGAAAATAGACCGCAGTGCTGTAGGCCTATTGCCTCGTATCTGAACGAGGTTTCATTTAATTTGTCCCTCATTAACGGTCTGAAATTCTTAGAATGATAGCCTAATTGGTCATGCTTATCAACGCGATTTATTTATACCAGGGGATCAAATCAAAGAAAATCATTATGAAATCGGTAGAAAATTAGGGGATTCTCAACATGTTAGAAATACTCGTGTGTTCGTTTAACGGATCAGTGGTGAAGGAAAAGTCTATTGTTATGGAGGCTTGCGATGGGTTACAGCAGGCGCGTACGCAGGGGGGGGGGGGGGGGGGGGGGGGGTGGGGGGTTGGAGGGTTAAACCCTCCTTTGGTAATTGTTATGTGTGTATTTTGGAGGAAACCCCCCCCCCCCCCCCCCCCTCTGGCTGAGTCGTTGCGATTTTTGGGGGACCAAAAAAAAGTGTACTCTTACCCCCTCCCCCCCCTCCCCTTGAAAAAATCCTGCGTACGCCACTGGGTTACAGGGGTACTTTACTGAATATTTGTTTTTTCTTTTGTTGGTATCTTTTAATCGTAAATAATAAGGAAAACCTCTGCCATTGTGTGAAGGGGCAAGAGTCGCAGATATAAAACGCGGAGGGAAAGACCAGAAAATGTTCGTATGAAATGCTCATTTTTATCGCTCTTGTTGTTCATGCTTGTTTTTCCTTTCTTTCATAAATATCTATCTGTAATACATTTTTATGAATTAATGAGTTCTTTTTTGTTAGATATGCATTGTTTATAGTTTATTTTGTTAGATGATAACCTTTTACGTCAGTATTAGAATTTCAATGACCTGAAATAAACTGAACTACGTTTATACCAATTGATCCAGTGAACACCAATTTCCCGTATACCCCCTCCCCGAAAAAAAAATCAACATTGCAATCCGCTATATCCCCCCCCCCCTCCTCCTCTTTCAGTGTGACAATAATTAATAGTAGTATATAAAATATGATTTTCTTTTCTTGATTGATCACAAGATTGGCCATGATATAGAGGCATTGACTCGTTGGGTATCAGATATACATGTAAATAAATAATCAATATGCTAATTTTCAAACTACCGTGTGAGCAAAAAAAAAAATGTTTACACCTAGAGAATTGCTAATTATTTAAAAAATCATCTATGAACAGTAAATTATGATACATCTTATGAAAGAGCATTTTATCCCAAATCGATTGGTATCATTTTGTGTGTTATGTGTTCACGCTTGGATGAACAGGAGGCATTGTTTGTTTGCGAGAGGATGCAAAAATCGACTTGCGCCAAAGTGATGCCTACTGTATGTGATATGTTGGGATTAATGTGAGAGAATGAATAGAATGTATCATACGAGATGCATTGCATATGCTTTTTGCAAAAGCAAAGTCACAAACACAAACACACACACGCGCACAAATGTTCGTTGATATTTGATATTTGTGGCATGATTAATTTTGTTACGGATGTTATTTGGATCTGCAATGACCGAATTAATACCCAAATCCCAATTGTTTTATTCAAACATCACATACGCACATCTGGCGCAAGTCGATTTTTGCACTCTCGCAAACAATGCCTCCTATTCATCTAAGCGTGAACATATACCACACAAAAATTATACTAAAAGATTCGGGATAAAACACTCTTTTATAAGATGTATAATAATCTACTCTTCATAGATGATTTATGAAATAATAAGCAATTTTCTGGGTGTAAAATTTTTTGACTCACACTGTACTTCATGTCATATCGAAGGACTTTAACTGGGATCTTTGCACAACACATGTCAAGTCAAAGTCGACCTGTGTCCAGGCAGGATGTTTACAGGTGTCTACGAGAGGGCGGATGGTGTAGGAAAAGCAAACATATTAATTTATTGGCACCCGTATTTTCCATATCCATATATATATATATATATATGTATATGCTTCCTAAAGGGTTTTTTGTTGTTGTACTCTTACCAAGGTGTTTATTTCACATATTCCATATTTCATATACATTTTCATCAATTTTCATTTTAACATAATAACAAAAGACAAAAGTAATTAAATAAGTAATTAAACTTTCTTTAAAATTGTTTTGGTGTTTCGTCAATAACAAACTTTGCTTATTTGCTATATAATATCATAGTTTTAATTTGAAATTAATGAATAGACTTGTTACTATTGCACTCTTTACCATCGTACCGATTAAAAAAATAACATTAAATTTGTTTAAAAAAGTTTTCCTTTTTATCAATAAAAAAAACTATAATTAAAGCTTTTTTATTAATTTTTATTTGTTCATGAAAGTAATTATAAAATAGCTTTTCAATTTTTTTGTTTAAAGTTTTTTGTTTACATATATCACACTGGTCAATTTCCATTATACGCCATCTGCATAGATTATGTTTTGATGGAAATGTATCATGCAATACTTTCAAATTAACTTGCTTTATCCTAATATTTCATATTTGCTGAAATTTAAAATTGAATACTTTCTGCCAATTAATGTAAAAAAAAAGGGCAAATTCAAGTAATAATCCCAGTAACGTGTAACAATTGGTTTCTGAAGTTTTTGTTTCAAGAGGGATAAAAAAAATGTTTCGTCTTCAAACTATATATATCAACAAACTCTCCTGTACCTACTTCTATCAAATTTGAATTGTTTTGTTTACTACTTAATTGAACATTCTTTGGAACGTATAATTTATTTAACCAATAGCATGGGAAACATTTCTTAAATTGTGCGTATTCAAACTCAAATAATAATTGATGAATACCTTTACTATTTAATAGAATCGAATCTTTCCAACTACCATTTGTAATCACGTGCTTTAATTCCAGCTACGTACCACTTTGAAAACAATAATGAAGAATTTTAAAATCTAATATGACTCTTTTTCCATGATATCTCCTCTTTTATTTCTGTTACCTGAACTAAACCTCGATATTCAAATTTTGCCATGCAACAAAAAGATTTTGATAAAACTCTGACAGTTTATTTTGTAAACACAGCATTTTCATATCTTTCTTTTTCAAATTTTATCGTAAGATATTTGGTGATTTGTAGGGGGGGGGGCACATTATTGGGTTATATGGTTAAAGAAAGACCGAACTTTGCTTGGCCGTTAATTTTTGTTTGTTTGCTTGATCTTTTTCTTCGGTTTTATTTTTAATAGTTTGTTATAATAATCTAAATTCTCCTAACAAAAATAAATCATGTTTATAAACATTAGTTTCACAAACGGTGGACGTAATTGTGAAGATGCATATCAGAGTTGTCTCGATGCCACAAATATCCTTCCTCGTCGTTATTTTACTAACAAGCTTTGGCACTCCGCCATCAGATAGAATATTTGATAAAGAACTAGCGAAAAAAAGTAGATAACAAAGGACTGGCAAAATTAGTTGTTAAGAAAGAAATCTATAGGGAACTAAGCAAATAAAATTCATCCTTCATTGGACTTGAAGGTCAATCAGCGAACAAATATATCTCACAAACATGCTCTTTGACTTTGTCCCTGTTAGTTCACTACAAATGTAAAGAAAAAATTGCGGATTTAGAAATGTGTGCTTTTAAGGACATGTTGACAGTTTATAGATTAATAGACTGTCTGTGTTTACTTTCCTTCTTCTTAAATGCATTTATTCTTACTCGATGTGATTTGTGTTTGTCACTAGGGGAGGGGTGCGGGGTTATCACGCATTCTCTACAAATGCTGTTTTTTGTAAAAAAAAAAAAAAAGTATTTTTTACAATCATTGTAAGCATTTGTTTAAACCGATTTGCAGACAGATGCTATATGAATATCGCGGGATGCTGTTTTTGACCTTCGTCAGATAATTTCACAATTGCAAGAATTTTATTTTGTGCTTATTTGCAAATTTTCGAAAATTATGTCAGTTAATTGAGCCCCCATCCCATGCTCGGCAGCGCGTCATTTTTATTTTTCTGGTTGGTTTATTTGTCCACATATTGCAGGGATTATGAGAAAAGCCCTGGAGGCATCAAGACATCAAGAAACATCTTTTGCTTCATTTAGTTCCACAGTCTTTGCTGGCCGCTTTGGCCGAAGAGGACGATGATACTCACGAAAAGCAAGCACGTGCATGACGTGGCGGATTAATATCAGTCCACTATTAAAAATCAGAAGATCTTTCTTCGGAAACTAGAAGATCTTCCTTCTAATTCCAGAATATATTCCCTCTTAAACTTGAAGATCTTTCTTCCAGATCTGCGGTCTTCTACATGAGCTGTCTGCACATCAGAGAACAGCTGCGTTTAACACTCGTATGCTGGTGTTCTATGGCAAGCGTTTAATGCCATGAGAGTTAATGTCGGCGAAATAGATTGGTTGATGGAACTCTGTGGCAATAAGTGCTATCCATATACGGGGCAATGCCCTGTATACATCAATGCCCGTTTCATCGCTGTGAAACTATTCAGTGTGGTTGACTCAGCGCCCTTCAAGAAACATGCTAAAGATAACGATTTTCCTTCTGTTCCTGCAATCTCGTCGAACAAGCAACCCATAACTCAACATCTTCGAAATATTTCAAGAAACATATAAAGGGTTTTTATTTTGGCAGTAAACATGGATTGACGTATTTGTCTAATTGGTTTTCATCTGCGTAGGGTTGTATTATTGTTTGAGCTTCCCCAATATATACTTGGTGGAGGACATTTTGAAACGCTTTGTTATTGCAAAGAAATAATGTTTAAATGGTATTGTTTAGATTCTATTAGGTACCTTGTAACCATGTTGAACCCAATATGTTTATAACGGGGCTGGAAACATAGACAGCAAAACATAAGCTAAGCTAACCTGAAACACAAACACGAAGCTAACACATAAATAGACAAATGAAATATTATGACTTCGTGACTTGGTAATATTGTTAAATATCAAATGTAAAATACATGATCAGTAACACTTAAGATGGAAACCAGGGTAGTTCACAAGCAGTGGAAAATAAGAAATGAAAAACATCGAAAAGTGAAAAGGGATGTAATATCTCCGTTCTTGGTTTAACTTTAGAATGCTGAGTTGTAAAGAAAAACGACCTACAAAAATATGGATACTGATTAAAAAACACTATGTGGAATGGATTGAATAATAATAACTGTATGAACACGGTAGGTATTCTTTAGTTGCAATCGCATGTTTTTTGTTTGTTTGTTTTTTAAATAAAAAAATGAAAATATAATTTGTCCTATTGAATGAAAAAACATATGTCTTCATTTATCTGAATGATTCCAATGTACTATATCGTCATACCATAGGAATCGCGAATTGTATTGAGTGTTGCAAGCTTTCGTCATACAACTGTAGTAGGTTACGGTTCGGAACATATGTTTTTTTAAATTAAATATCAGATGTACATGTAGTACATTTTCAGTGGAAAAATAAGAAATAAAAGGTATTGGAAAAAGAAAATGTGAAAGTTTACAAACTTTTCAAAACAGGGTTTTAGTCGATTGGCTAACTAGAAATCAGCCAATCAGGATCACACTTGACACTCCTGGCGCTTCCGATTATTACCCTGGCTTTAGCAAGGCTGCCATTACGGCGCTCTAGCATTTCAAGGAATTAATTCCTGACAGGTGGGTAACCCATTTAACATCACATGGGTTGAGTGTGGCACTTGTAGATCAATGTCTTGTCAAAGGACAGTGCCGCGGCGGGTCTCGAACCGAGAACCTTGTGATCGACAGTCCGGTGATGATCCACTCGAACACGACACCTCTATTATGTAAATGTATTCAAAATGCTTGTGAGGAGGCTATTCAGTCGGTCTTATTTATCTTAGATGTTTTCATCCAATAATTTGATAAATAGTTGCAGGAAATGGCAGTTTCTGTTTTTATAAAAGTATTCAAAAAGGGTGTAAGGAGACTATTCAGTCGGTGTTATGTATCTAAGATTTTTGTAATCCTAAACAACAGGCACACAAGCCTGACATCACCCCGTATTTTCTGTACGAATTAAAATACGTCCAAATGTTGTACATTACTTAGATGAACATGTACCTGAATACAACAAATGCGATAATTTTGTTGATACACAGATTGTTGAATTATTGAGCTGATTTCACGTATATACCTACTTTTATCCTAGTTTTACGCCGATGTCATAACCTTATTTTAAAGAGTACAATTTTTGTATAATTGACTGTACTACTTCTTCAGGAATAGTAAGGTCTATATAAATAATACATGTAGGCAGAGGCGTAAAGATCATATTGAAAGTGAATGAATGATATACTTCATATTAATCTATGGAATGAAAACTTGTTAAAACTTAATACTTATCAATCATATAAGGACTGCAAGAAAAAAATGCGTGATGAAAATTTATCCTCATAATGTAGTTATTTGCCTACCATTACTTTATTTTATTTTTTTCGCGTTCATGAGTATCCTGTCTGGTGTATTCCAATATTTTAACTACAATAAATACGTAAATATTCTTTAATATTTTTTTTTTCTTTGAGTCATAACTGTTTGGGTGTTAATATGGCAGAATGTTCATGGTAAAGTGCACATAAATGAGTAATGTGCCTCGTTTTAGGTAAGAATGACTGGCTAACACGGTGATTCAAAAGAAAGAAATAATGGGAAGAGTGAGAAAGAGAGAGAGAGAGAGAGAGAGAGGGGGGGGGACAGAGAGAGAGAGACGGAACGAGAGAGAGAGAGACACACACACAGAGAGCAAGAGACACATATACACACACAGAGACATAGAGACCTAGAGAGACAGATAGACACAGAGAGACAGAGAGGGAGATATATTACATGAAGAAAGAAACAAAGAACGGAAGAAGACGAAGAAAAAGAAAAAGAAGAAGAGGAGGAGGAGGACGAGGAGGAGGTCGCCTAAAATTACAACAATAGCTCATTTTAGTTTGAATCCCACATGGAAGGCTCTTAACAGTGCAGGTAAAAATCCATTTTGTAATGATCCTGATGTATTATTGCTTTTTGTTTTCACAACTCTTTTTTCTATTCGTAAAAGATTTTTAAAAAAGAATTTGATAAAGGAAATTCATAAAGAAATTAAGGCGGGGGTGGGGGATGGAGACATCGCACTTCAACAAACAAAGGACACACATAATACATACACCTACATACAAAACACACATTTGGGTTTGTATATTTATATTCAGAAGAGTATCCTGTCTGGTATATTCCAATATTTTAACTACAATAAAGACGTAAATATTCTTTAATAATTTTTTTTTTCTTTGAGGGATAACTGTTTGGGTGTTAATATGGCAGAATGTTCATGGTAAAGTGCACATAAATGAGTAATGTACAAGTGCCTCGTTTTAGGTAAGAATGACTGGCTAACACGGTGATTAAAAAGAAAGAAATAATGGGAAGAGTGAGAAAGAGAGAGAGAGAGAGAGAGAGAGAGAGAGACACACACACACACACAGAGCAAGAGACACATACACACACAGAGAGACATAGAGACCTGGAGAGACAGAGAGAGAGAGAGATATTACATGAAGAAAGAAAGAATAAACGGAAGAAGACGAAGAAGAAGAAAAAGAAGAGGAGGAGGAGGAGGACTAGGAGGAGGAGGAGGTCGCCTAAAATTACAACAATAGCTCATTTTAGTTTAAATTACATATGGAAGGCTCTTAACAGTGCAGGTAAAAATCCATTTTGTAATGATCCTGATTTATTATTGCTTTTTGTTTTCACAACTCTTTTTTCTACTCGTAAAAGGATTATTTTAAAAAGGAATTTGATAAAGGAAATTCACAAAGAAGTTAAGGCGGGGGTGGGGATGGAGACATCGCACTTCAACAAACAAAATACACACATAATACATACACCTACATACAAAACACACATTTGGGTTTGTATATTTATATTCAAGGCAATATTTTTTGTAAACGAATGGTTTCAATGGTAGTTTTGAGATTGAAGTCATGATAAGAAATTCGCCCTCTTTTTAGGGTGCGTTCAATCGAATTTTCGAAGCTAGAATCACAAACATGAATCACAATTCAAAACGCCGTTACAAAAAGCAAGGTCACTGCGGTTTGCGTTCAAGCGATTTTTCATCAACGCTGATTCTAGCTCATTGCGAGCCAAACCACTGCGCATCACACTGCGCAGTATGGCCCAGGAACTTCGGCGCGCGCTTTCTGGAATTGTTTACGGCCGACTGTCGACTGCTGTTTTGAGCATAGATCGCAATAATAAGACAAAGAATGAGAAGGTGATAGAAGGAAGAAACAAAGAATAACATAAGGAAAGACAGAAAGATAAAGTCGATAGAATGATTAAAACAAAGAATAACATAAGAGAAGGTGAAAGAAGGAAGAATCGAAGAATAACATAAGGAAAGACAGAAAGACAGAAAGAGAGAGAGTGATAGAATGCTTAAAACAAAGAATTACATAAAAGGTGATAGAAGGAAAAAACAAAGCATAACATAAGAATAGAAGGAAGAAACAAAGAATAACAAAAGAGAAGGTAATAGAAGGAAAAAACAAAGAATAACATAAAAATAGAAGGAAGAAACAAAGAATAACATAAGGAAAGACAGAAAGAGAATGTGAAAAAAGGAAGGAACAAAGAATGACATAAGGAAGAACAGAAAGAGAAAGTGATAGAATGATTAAAACAAAGAATAACATAAGAAAAGGTGAAAGAAGGAAGAATCAAAGAATAACATAAGGAAAGATAGAAAGAGAAAGTAACAGAATGATTAAAACAAAGAATAACATAAAAGAAAGTGATATAATTATAAAAACAAAGAATAACATAAGAGAAGATGATAGAAGGAAGAAACAAAGAATAACATAAGGAAAGACAGAAAGAGAAATTGATAGAATGCTTAAAACAAAGAATTACATAAGAAAAGGTGATAGAAGGTAAAAACAAAGAATAACATAAGTATAGAAGGAAGAAACAAAGAATAACATAAGAAAAGACAGAAAGAGCAAATGATAGAATGATAAAAACAAAGAATAACATAAGAAAAGGTGATAGAAGGAAAAAAACAAAGAGTAACATAAGAATAGAAGGAAGAAACAAAGAATAACATAAGGAAAGACAGAAAGAGAAAATGATAGAAGGAAAAACAAGGAATAACATAACGGAACAGGCCACGATGGTATAGTGAACGCAAATTGCATGCAAAGCGGGCGCGCGGTTTTTCCCAAACCGGAAGAGGCTTCGTCATACAATCATGATTGAGAACTCCGTCCGTTCAATCGAATTTTAGCGACCGTGATTCTTTTGAATCATGATACAAAACGCATCTTTTTCAGCGTTTCATGTTTGTGTTTTCAAACACGTTTATTTTTACGACCGACGAAAAAATCGCTTGAACGCATTGCGTTTTAAACTAAACGTCTTTAGAAACCGTGATTCTAGGGTGAAAAAGTGTCGATTAAACGCACCCTTAGTTACAATGACGACACAAGGCATGCAAATTTTAACCATTGAATTGAAGACGTAGTCACCAACCCTCAAATCAGTGATTCTTATGAGTTACTTGTATACTCGTCCAGTTTCCCAAGTTTAGTCACCTCAAGCGATGAGGTATGCTACTGTATATTTAATCTCGTATGATCCGAAAGGGAAAAGGTTATCATCTAACAACAAGGCATATCTAACAAAACAGAACACATCACTTTAATAAAATCGATTCACGATATATATTTATGAAAGAAAGGGAAAACAAGCATAATAAACAAAAGCGATTATATGAACATGTCATACGAAAATTGTCTGGTATTTCCCCCCTTCACACAATGACAGAGATTCGCCCTAGTTTTTACATTAAAAAATATCCATCAAAAGAAGAAAAAAAATTCAATAAAATACCCCTGTAACACCGGTGGAAAATTCTATGACAATATAATTTTCTTCCCAGTGCACTGATCCGTGAGGCCAACACAAGTATCGTATATTATTTTGTGAATTCCCTAACTTTTCCACGATTTCGCAATCGTTTGCGTTATGATGCCTAGCTAGTATGAATGAATTGATAAGCATGGACGCTTTTACAATTGTTTGTCTAAGTAGCACAATTTCGTACCATTACTTCCTCTTTTGATTCCACGCAGTAGCCATAGTCGGGGTTCTTCAGGTCTTCTCACTTTTTGTTGGGCAGCCGATAATACGATTCCTTCCTCAACATCATGGATTAGGTATCATATTTGCGAATATTTTGCAGTTTGGAGAAAATGATGAGATTGTGACTTTCTTTCTTCGATCGTACATGCCAGGGATTTTTTAAAATTGGAACTAGAACCTTGTTTACAAAGAGTTTCTTCTAAATATCAGGTAATCATTGTAATAATTGGAATCATGGTAATCATTGTAATCTCTAACCGAGAAAATGTATATATAAGTTGTATTTACACAATTGTTATCATGTGTACTATCGTACTGGAATAACCTACAAGAAAATCATTATAATAATACTACACTGTTTTAGAGCGCGTAACACTGGCGTAGAGTCTCATTGAGCTCAGGGAAAGATGGAATGGAATAGGAATGACTGATGCTGTTATAATGTTTTTAAACCAGTACGTTTTGAAGAGAGCTTATGAGATTCAATAATTGTACTAATGATATTGATCATAAGCATGTCATCAAAATTGCTTGTTCTTGTGTAAAATACATACTTATTGAAGCTTTAAAAAAAAGAATTGTTTAGTTATTAGAGAGATAACGAAGTGTGTCTTCCTAAGAAATATATGGTCAGTGAATAATCACATTCTGACCTAAGTGCGCGAACTCTGTACATGTTAAGCTGTTGTATATTCTTTGTAACCTTATTCAGAAAATGAATAATGCTTAATGCAACTAGGAAAAGCAAACAATGGAAGATGGTTGATTTAAAGTAGTTCTCCGCATGATGCAAAATATATTATTGTGCTCGGGTACCGACGTTTTTTAAACCAAAGATTTACAGGCTATCCCAAAGTTTACTATGGAAAATAGAATGTGTAAACAAATGAGGTTTAACCTTAGAGAAGCATTTAACTTAAAAATATAATCAAGTACGTACACTTTGGTATACAAAAAAAACAGTTTCGATAAAAACTAACATTTCGCTCTTTAATAGTAACATTCTTTTTTTAAGTTATGGGCCTACAACTTTGTTTTCTTTTGTTGAGGGGGAGCTAGGGTGGGTGTACCATTACTGTCCCAGGTATAATATTAATTTCTTTTATAACTTTGTTTAAAATCACTAGGATTGAGTCACGATGGCGACTGAAGAGGCATTAGAACCTTCAACCTGTGGTGAAAAGAGGAAAGAAGTTATGGTATCGTTCATGACCACAGATAGCCCCCATGATGCATCTGAAAAGGTATGCCATGCTCTTTGTATAGGGTTGGAAATGAGAGATAGATAGGTAGATAGGGAGACAGAGGGATACAGACAGCCAGACACACAGACAAACATAACTAGAGAGAGATATATATATATACTGAGAGAGAGAGAGAGAGAGAGAGAGAGAGAGAGACAGAGAGAGAGACAGAGACAGAGAGAGAGACAGACAGAGATACAGAGAGACAGACAGAGAGGGACTTCGACAGAGAGAGAGATAGAGACAGACAAAGATAGGGAGCGCGACATAGAGAAAGAGCGACAGAGAGAGGGGAGATAGAGACAGAGACAGGCAGACAGAGATAAAGAGCAACAGAGAGAGAAACAAAAAAGGGTGCGTGTGTCTGTGAGAGAGAGAGAGAGAGAGTGAAAGAGAGAGAGAGAGAGAAAGAGAGAGAGAGAGAGAGAGAGAGA